>JAZGTK010002117.1:0-33758 GCA_036877625.1 Ambastaia sidthimunki
TCAGATACAATCATGGCGGCATGGCAGTAGCATGCAGCGGTCTCTCCGGATCCAAAATGGTGCTATTCGCGTGTTTAGCCCGACACACAAATGCCTCGGTGTTGCCTGATGCCGGCGACCAGGAGAGAGGACGACGTAAGCGTTGCTTGAGAAAGCGGAAGTGCGGCAAGCAGGTGGGTGTCCGTGCTAATAACAAACCTTGCCGGGTGGCACTCCCATCCATCATACTTTCTAGTGTCTGCTCACTTGACAATAAACTGCACTACATCCGACTCGAACAGACTGCACGGCGAGAGTTTAGAGACTGTTGCATCTTTGTTTTCACGGAGACGTGGCTCAGCGACAGAGTTCCGGACGCCGCCATTCAGCTAGAAGCGCTAGCCTCGTTTTGTGCCATCAGGAATGCAGCCCTGTGCAGTAAGACTCGCGGTGGTGGCGTGTGTGTATACATCAACACGGAATGGTGTAAGAATGCTGCGCTTGTCTTTAAATACTGTTCATCGCTAGTGGAGTTTGTGACTGTTGTGACCGCTGCTTTCATAATCGGAGTTTACATTCCTCCCAGCGCTAATGCTAAGGAGGCTTTATGTGTGCTTTACGGGGCTATTAGCGACCTGCAGAATGCTAACCCCAACAGACTGTTTATTATCGCCAGAGATTTCAACCATGCAAATCTCAAGTCAGTGCTCCCTAAATTCCATCAACATGGGGACTTTGCGACAAGATGCGAAAACACGCTGGATCTTGTGTACACAAACACCCCTGGCGCGTACCGTGTGAAGCCCCGCCCCCACCTCGGATACTCAGACCACATCACTGTTATGCTAATGCCAGCATACGGACCGATTGTCAGACGCGCTAAACCGGTTCTTAAGCAGGTGAAAACCTGGCCATCAGGAGCCATCCATGCTCTTCAGGACTGTTTTGAGTGCACTGACTGGAACGTGTTCAGGGAAGCTGCAACCAATGGCGATTCCATCAACTTGGAGGAATATACATCATCAGAGACCAGCTACTTCAGCAAGTGCATCGATGATGTTACTGTCTCGAAGACCATCACTACACGCTCCAACCAGCCGTGGATGACTGCAAAGGTGCGTACGCTGCTAAAGTCCAGAGACTCCGCCTTCAGAGCAGGGGACAAGACGGCCTTAAGAACAGCAAGGGCTGAACTGTCCCGAGCCATTAGAGAGGCAAAGCGCGCACACGCTAAGAGAATCCACAGCCACTTCCAGGGCAGCGGAGACACTCTGCGCATGTGGCAGGGCATTCGATCACAAACTACAAGATAACCTCGCCTGTCTGTAGCAGTGACGCCTCCCTCCCAGATGTGCTAAATGACTTCTACGCTCAGTTTGAGGCACAGAACAACTTAATGACGAGGAAGACCACCCCTCCTCCGAACCACCAGGTGCTCTGTCTAACCACCGCTGATGTGAGGCGTACTCTAAGCAGAGTTAACCCATGGAAGTCTGCTGGACCAGACAACATTCTTGGTAAAGTGCTCAGGGAATGTGCAGAACAGCCAACAGATGTCTTCACCGACATCTTCAACATTTCCTTGAGCAGCGCCGTTGTCCCTACATGCTTTAAGACAACCACCATCGTACCCATGCCGAAAAAGTCATCAGTGTCCTGCCTCAACGAGTATTGTCCCGTTGTACTCACACCCATCGTGATGAAATGCTTCGAGAGGCTAGTCATGAGGCACATCAAGACCCAGATACCACCCTCACTGGACCCTCTGCAGTTTGCGTATCGTCCGAACTGCTCCACGGATGATGCCATTGCCACAACCATCTGGCCCTCAACCACCTGGAAAACAAAGACTCATACGTACGAATGCTGTTCATAGATTTCAGCTCAGCATTCAACACAATCATCCCTCAGCACCTGACAGAGAAACTGAGCCTGTTGGGCCTGAGCACCTCCCTCTGCAAATGGATCCTGGACTTCCTGTCTGAGAGACCTCAGTCAGTCCGGATCGGGAACAGTATCTCCAGCACCACCACACTAAGCACTGGGGCCCCCCAAGGCTGTGTTCTTAGTCCACTGCTGTTTACACTGCTGACTCATGACTGTGTAGCAATGCACAGCTCGAATCACATCATCAAGTTTGCAGATGACATGATTATGTCTCATCAGCAAGAACGACAAGTCAGCATACAGAGAGGAGGTGCAAAAGCTAACTGCCTGGTGTAAAGACAACAACCTGTTTCTGAACATTGACTAAACTAAAGAGATGGTCATTGACTTCAGAAGAGCATAGAGTGACCATTCTCCACTGGACATCGATGGCTCCTCCGTGGAGATCGTCAAGAGCACCAGATTCCTTGGTGTTCATCTGAAGGAGAACTTCACATGGTCTCCCAACACCAGCACCATCAGGAAAGCCCAGCAGCGCCTCTACTTTCTACGAAGGTGGAGATAGCCCATCTTCCTCCCCCCATCCTCACCATGTTTTACAGGGGGTCTATCGAGAGCATCCTGAGCAGCTGTATCACTGTCTTGTATGGGAACTGCACCACCACGGACCGTAAGACCCTACAGCGGATAGTGAGGACAGCTGAAAAGATCATCAGTGTCTCTCTACCCTCTATCACGGACATTTACACCACACGCTGCATCCGTAAAGCCACAAGCATTGTGGCTGACCCCACACACGTGCTGTTCATCCTCCTGCCATCTGGAAAAAGGTACCGAAGCATTCGGGCCCACACTACCAGACTGTCGAACAGCTTCTATCCACAAGCCATCAGGCTTCTTAACAATAACTGAACTCTTCTTCACTATACAAATACACACGGGTATATTAACTTCTGCTGCTAAAGGTTTAAAGTCTATGACTAAATGTTGATGACATTAACTTTTGCTGCTAAATGTTTATACCATCTTTTTTTGCTGCTAATGTTTACTGTTAATACAGGTATGCACTGTCACTTTATACCACTCTATAAATACACAGCCACTTTATCCATACATTGCCATTATAGCCTTCCATACCTATTTGCACAATGCCATAAACTGCACCTTAGTCTGCGCTATATTTTATGTATCAGTCCTGTGGCGTATTGTATTGTTATATAGTACTTGTTGTTAGACTCTTGTTGTGTTACGTCTTAGCTCTTTATTGTTAATGTAGCTCTTGCTGTCTTATGGTCCTGGAGAAACGTTGTTTCGTTGCACTATGTGGGGCATCAGCTGTATATAGTTGTAATGACAATAAAGCTCTCTTGAACTTGAACTCTGAACTTGTCTCTACAATGTTCTGATGCCTCTCACCCTTTTCAATGGAAGTCAATAAGGTGGTTGATAGGGTAATGTAACTGATTGCTAGGAAGTTGTGCATGAAGTAAAAGTGATGTCAGGTATTATAACCCATACCCACAATATGATCTCTGCATTTAACCCATCACTGGTGAGGAGTGAACACACCCAGAGCAATGGGCAGCACTGCTGTGCCCGGGGAGCAATCAGGCGTTAGGTATCTTGTTTAGGGGCATTACAGTTGCTCCCTGCTGTAACTAGAATCAAACCAGCAACCTTCTAATTATAAGTCTGACTCACTAACCAGTAGGCCACCAGATTCTGGCCAGTACCGGTATCAAACCTGCTATCTAACCAGCTGAGCTAACCGGATAATGAAAACTATATAAATACTATGTCCACATTACTACACTATACTGCAATACGGATGAGTGTAGAAACACATGGCCAAATTTTATTGGAATACTAAGGGCTGCAGCACTGTCGTCATTTTACAGTGTGACTGTTAAACTGTCTGAACTGCAGTTACTGTACTTAAGTTACCAGGTGTTGCACAAAATTTTAGTAAAATAAAATTTTTCTGCATTTGAGCTTTACTGGTGTTGCACTGCAGTCGACTAGCAATGTACTTTATTTGTTGTTAAATTATTAACACAGGACAATGTTAAAAATATCTGTAGTCTTTTAAAAATTGTCTAGGATCTTTTAAAATTTACTTGAAAAAATTCTGTTTGGTTGACTAGTTCTGGGATTATAACCACAAAGTATCAGAATAATGACCAGAAATGTGAAATGAAGAAACACAGCACAAAATAAATTTTTAAACTGGGATCTCATGTATACAACAAACAGCATTTGATAAACTTTTCCTAGAAAAATATTTCCCAGTACACTTTTTTCATGTGTAACAAACTCATATTCAATGGAGGTTTTGAATCCATATGCAAAACACAAATATGGAGACAGAGGCACTAATAGAACTAGGCTACAGAATCCAGTTCAGTCAAAGACCGCCTGCCTTTGGCGGGATTCTACCCACTCTGGTGGAGAAAGAAGTAGAGACTTTCTTAAGGAAGGAGGCCATAGAGTTAGTTCCTCCTCAGCTCAGGGAATCAGGGCATTACAGCCGCTACTTCATAGTGCCAAAGAAAGATGGGGGGATGCATTCTATTTTGGATCTGCATCTTTTGAATCGTTCAGTCATGAAACTGAAGTTCAAGATGCTCACTGTGAAGCAGGTCGTGAATCAAATCAGATCCGAGGACTGGTTTGTCACAATAGATCTGAAAGATGCGTACTTCCACATCCCCATCTTTCCTGCACACAGGAAGTTCCTGAGGTTTGCTTTCAGGGGCAAAGCTTACCAGTATCGAGTGCTTCCTTTGGCCTAGCACTCACCCCGCACTTTCACAAAGGTTGTGGATGCAGCCCTGGCTCCTCTGCGATACCAGGGCATCCGTATACTCAATTACATCAACGATTGGTTGATTTTAGCTCCTTCAGAGCAGGTTGCAGTTCGACATTGAGATGTCGTTCTAGATCACATGAAACAGTTGGGGTTCAGACTAAACACCAGGAAAAGTGTGCTTCCTCAAGCACAGAGAACAACTTATCTGGGTGTAATTTGGGATTCGATAATGATGCGAGCACATTTGTCCCCTGCTCGAGTAGATTTGATCCTAAGTACAGTCAGGAGAGTCAGAAAAGGCCAGTCATGCACTGTAAACCAGTTCCAGTGATTGCTAGGCCTCATGGCAGCCGCTTCCAATGTCATTCCATTTGGTCTGCTGCACATGAGGTCCTTACAGTGGTGGCTCAAAACCAAGGGGTTTTCCCCGAAGGGGAAAGATCAAGGATATCGCCAGATCAAGGATACTCGGCGAGGCCTACGAGCCTTAGACGTGTGGAAGAAACCTTGGTTACTTTCAGAAGGCCCGGTAAGGTTTACCAAGGTTTCTTCCACACGTCTAAGGCTCGTAGTCATGAGTGGCCGCCCGAACCGAGGTCTTTGGGGAGGTCGCCAGCTTTCCTGGCATATAGACTGTCTGGAGATGCTGGCAGTGTTCCATGCTCTCAGACATTTTCTCCCAGACCTAAGACACCACCATGTGCTGGTACGCACCGATAGCACTGCAGTGGTCACCTATATCAACCACCAGGGAGGTCTGCGTTCGCGCCCTCTTTACAAATTAGTGCGCCAGATCCCTGTGGTTCCAGGGAAAACTACTTTCTCTCAAAGCAGTTCATATCCCTGAATGCTCCAATGTGGGAGCAGGCATCCTGTCGAGACAGGGGCCGAGGCCCAGGGAGTGGACTCTTCACCCAGATGTGGTGAATCAGATATGGAAGATATTTGGGCAAGCCCAAGTGGACCTCTTCGCCTCTCTCGAGACTGCACAATGTCCCCTCTGGTTCTCTCTAGTTCATCCAGCTCCTCTGGAGAGGACGTCTGTATGCTTTCCCCCGATTGCTCTGCACCCGGGAGTTCTGGAAAAGATATGCCAAGACGCGGCATCTGTGCTCCTAGTGGTTCCGCGCTGGCCCACTCGAGTATAGTTCCCAGATCTAATAGACCTATTAGATGGTTCTCCATGGAAAATTCCCATCAGGAGAGACCTTCTTTCTCAGGCGGCGGGTGCCATTCTACACCTCCCACCCAGAGCTGTGGAAGCTCAGAAGCGTCCCACCTTGGGACCTGGCTGTAGTACTTGAAGTTCTTTGTGCTCCACCTTTCGAACCCATTGAAGAAATTTCTGATCACCTCTTATCAATTAAAATGGCATTCCTGTTGGTCATCACTTCTCTAAGGAGAGTGGGTGACCTTCAGGCCCTTTCTGTAGCACCTGCATATTTAGACTTTGCGCCCGGTTTGGCCAAAGCCTTTTTATTCCGAGACAGGGGTATGTCTCTAAAGTGCAATCTACTGTACTGCGGCCAGTCGTGCTTCAGGCCTTTTGTCCTCCTCCCTTCAGGCAGCATGACCAGGAGAAGCTTAATCATGTGTGTCCAGTGTGAGCACAGAACTGCCCTGTGGAGGAAGGCTGATCAACTTTTTGTCTGCTTTGGGAATCCTAAGCGCGGTCTCCCCGCTACTAAACAGACATTAAGCCATTGGATTTCTATGCGATTCACATTTCATATGAGTCCTCTGGTATCCCCCCACGTAAGGGGACCAAGGCTCACTCTACCCGGGGTATGGCGGCCTCTAAGGCCTTTTATGCAGGTGTCCCAATTCAGGACATCTGCGACGCTGTGGGATGGTCCACACCTTTAACTTGTGAGGCATTGTAGGGTTGAAAATTAAATGGAATTTACAACCCCTTTATCTTGCCTAAAATGACCCTCTTCTGAACCTACAGTTGAACTGATAGCAATCAAAGGCTATTGGCTGAGCTGTTTGTATTGTGTTTGAGGGTCTGCCATTTGTCCAGTACAGTGGGGGTTAAACATGGTCTTCTGATCACTTTGGTTGTCTAAGGTTTGGTTTCAGTCACATGGTCAAGGAAAGGATAAAACGGGAATGTAAGAGATGCTCTGTCTCTTTTCCTGCTTGCACTTTTTTATTTATGCTCTTTTCCTGTTGGCTGTTTCCTAGGATATTTTCTGGTTTGCTCTCTTCCTTGGCTCCCTTGCCCTTTGTGCTCTTTTCTTTGCACTTTTCTTCTTTACCTGAGCTCTGGGGTTCAGGCCACTAGGCCCACTTTCCAGGCCTCAATTGTTCTTTCTGTCTTTCCTGCTTTATCTATGTTTCATTCTATATCTCAGGTATAAGGTAACATTCTCCACATACACAGTTAATTGTATACATACAGTATCTACCATTATAGGCATTTTCATTGTAACCATTTCATGTATAACCTCATTTGGTAATGTTAATAAACTCACTTTCACACCTATATTAGTTTTGATTCTTTGTTAATAATTTAAACCTACTTAATGCAAGACAATATATTTATTATAGCAACGCTCTCCCACATTTAGCTAATCATAACTGAGCTTATTTCCGTCGTTGGTATAAGTAGCAGAAGGGTGGAAATTGACAGAAAATACACAGTTTTATACCATCTTGCTGTTAACAATTTTCTAGTAATTTCGGCATTCCTACTGTAGTGAAACCACCCTTACAGCATTATGGCCTAGATATTCGAGCCACTCCTGGCTCTTCTGCCCTTTTGCCCTAGTTTGGGCAATCTTACACAGAGGGCAGGGGATTCCCTCAGTATGGGATAGTGGGCATCTTGTTCCCATAGCGTCTCGACGCAGCTCGAGTTCCTGAAACGGAACGTCTCAGGTTACGTATGTAACCCTGGTTCCCTGAAGGGAACGAGACGCTGTGTCTCTAGCCATACTTCCGGTACCCCTGCCGGTGCTCGCTTCATTCTCTGAAGCTGCCAGCGTGCGCAAACGCACATGCGTTATAGCTTCCTGGTCATGACGTCACTTCGCCTGTGACGTATCGCCCCCCAATTGGATGATTTGACACGTGATTCAAAGCCTATAAATGCTGGAGGCATTCCCATAGCGTTTCAACACAACGTCTCATTCCCTTCAGGGAACCAGTGTTACATACGTAACCTGAGACGTTATAGGTAGGCCCCATTACTCCCCACTATGCCTCCACTATTCAAGACATTTTATAGCCAGCCTGTTTAGACATCTTACAATCTGTATACAATGTACTATGTACAAGCATAAGACAATATTCAATATATTTTTAAGAGCTTTAAGAAACTGCAAAATCAGTTTCTAATACATACCAGAAATTGCTATGAATTGTGATTTGGGCACATTCTCCCAGGCAAAGCCAAACATTATGGTTTAGTTTAAACACTTGGTATAATAAGAAAATATTGTGCTAAAATGTCAGACAATGGATTTTGCTCAAAATAAGACACAATATTTGTATTATGACTATGCTCAAAGTATTCAAAAACTCTTTTCATATTAATGAAAACCATTTAAACATTCAAAACACATTTTGTATGTCATAACTAATTCCTCAAACACATGAATATGGTTTGAAAAGAATCTTAGGGCCCTGTGGAAGGATTTGTTTTTTTAAAGTCATTGTATTTTTTTCACATTGTTACGCATTGCTTAAAGAGATGGTACCTGTGGACTTACATTTTATGAATCATCAGTGACCACATTGTCAGCTAAAAATCTATTGTTCTTCTGAAGAAATAAATGTCACCTACACCTTCGATGGCCTGAGGGTGAGTAAAATAACAGCAATTTTTTATTTTTCTGTGAACTGTACCTGTAAGATTTTTGTGTGTGCTGTTTGATGCACTGAGCCCAGTTTTCCATTTTTCCATTTTTATCTAATCTTTATTTAACATGAACATAAAAAAAACCATTTGTAAATGAAGGATAAAGCTTCAACCTCAAAAGGGAGATCCCCATTCACAGTTCATTTAAACTGCTCTTTGCTTTGGAAAGCCATGTGGGCTTTTTATTTATCATTGTCTGTTGCTAATGTCTGTTGCTAATCTTTGACATTTATTGGTCTTGCGTGCTGCTCATATTGACCACTGACATCACTCCATGTAATGGGGTGTGTCTATGCTCTGATAACACAAGGAGATATTAGTGAGCCAATGGGACGTTGTCACGGTACAAGTAGAAGGGTAAATGTACAGACATTGTTGGTTCCTTCCATCTAACTAAACAAAAGAAATAAAACAGTAACATATTAAAGCAATATCACACAAGCAAAAGTACATACTGTGGTACGAGGCTGCTGTGTATATGGTCATAACCGCATGCGATTTGCTTTTATACAACAGTTTACCAGACAGCTACATAACATTGGGTTGAATGTGTGATTGCTGGATTAATAGTATTATTATGTATTTAAAATTTAAATACATAATAACAGAATACTCAGCAACCCATTCTGCCCTCTCCAACAACTACTCTTTTTCTCACACTCCTTGGGGTGGAGAAACAGGTTTGCTTATATCATACTGGATATGTACTCCGCTACCATCACTATCCCTTAATCACTCGTTCGAATATCATGCTGTTACAACACTTGTCCCTCACAAATTCATATTGTTATAGTTTCTAATAGTTTTTGGGGACTTAAACATCCACCTAGAGAAACCCCATGCTGCAGGCTTCCTAGAGACTACTCGCCCCATTTGACCTCTTTCATATCAATATTTCAGAAACGTACAAATCTGGCAACCAACCCGTCCTTATTTTTACACAAAACTGCACCACAGACAAAATTATTGTTTCCCCCCTGCATACTTCTGATCACTTTTTCATTTCATTCAATATCCATTTTCCCACATGCAAGACACCTACAACTCATTCAAGTTAGTTTCATTCAACACTGGACAAAACTCAGGGTGGCTGAGAGATGCTGACCTTACTAAGTATCACTCACTACTAACCTCCTTCTCCACCAATGTCTAATCTGCTAAGACCGCATATTACACCACAAAGGTCAGCAATACATCCTATGCTGGCAAGCTCTTCAGAACTTTCAACTCCCTCCTCTGTCCTCCTCCACCTCCACCCTCCTTATCAGCTGAAAACTTTTTCACTAGCAGACTTTTTCACTAACAAAATAGAGGCCATAAGCAGCCAGTTCGTATCACCACCATCCCCAGGACAAGACCCACCCACACCCAAAACCCTGCTCACCTCTTTTTCTATGCTCAGTGAGAAGGAGGTCTCCAAGATTTTATCCTCTCACCCCACTACCTGCCTACTTGCCCTAATAACCTCCCATATTCTACAGGCCATATCAAGCTCACTTACACCATCACTCACACATATCATCAACTCTTCCATTCTTACTGGCACTTTCCCACCACATTTAAGCAAACCCTGGTTACTCCTCTGCTTAAAATCCCACACTCAATACTTCCATTACCAGCAACTACAGACCTGTCTCACTCCTCCCATTCATAGCAAAAATACTTGAAGGTGCTGTTTTCAGCCAGACACCACCTTTTCTCTTGCAGAACAACTAGCTTGATGACATGCAGTCTGGCTTCAAGACTGCTGTCTGTCACCGAAGCAGTGAGGACATCAAAGGCAGAGTGCAAATCCTCCATACTAATGATTTGACATGGTCAATCACCAGATCCAAAACACTCTGTCCTCGCTGGGGATCCAAGGAACTGCACTCCAGTGGTTTCAGTCCTACCTCTCTGATAGATCCTTCAGGGTGTCATGGAGGGGTAAGCTATCCAAACTCACATGGTTACTGGGGTCCCTCAAGGATCAGTTCTTGGACCACTTCTGTTCTCCATTTGCACTACATCATGAGGTCCTATTATACAATCACGCCGCATCTCATATTACTGCTTTGCTGATGACACCCTGATGTTCTTCTCCTTCCACAGCCTCACTAGATAACATCTTGGTTTGGATGACAAAACACCACCTACAACTCAGCCTAGCAAAGACTGAACTTCTTGTCTTTCTTGACGTTCTACTCAACCTTACACTGTTGACTACAGCATTCTGTTAAATAGGCTTGAAAATTAGGTTGACATAAATGGAACTGCACTGGCATGGTTTAAATCATATTAATCTGACCAGTTCCAGTTTGTTGCTGTGAGTAAAGGTGTCATATCGATCACAAGTTCAGTATGGAGTGCCACAGGGCTCAGTGCTTGGGTCTTTGTTTTTCACCCTGAGTTAGTTTTCATTGTTATGCAGCTGATACTTTGTGGCCGAATGAGACAATTAACTACACCAAACTAACAAAATGTATAGTTGATATCAACACTTGGATGACTAGCAACATTCTACTATTAAATTCAGACAAAACCGAAGTTTTAATTTTTGGACCAAAATCCAGCCTAGAATACTCTTGATGGATGTCCTATAAAGCCTGCTTCATCAGTTAAAAATCTGGGTGTCCCAGAATCTGGGTGTCCCAGATTTTTATAGCAAGTTTTTGATAGCAATTTGTCCTTTAAAAAATTTTTGGACCAAAATCCAGCCTAGAATACTCTTGATGGATGTCCTATAAAGCCTGCTTCATCAGTTAAAAATCTGGGTGTCCCAGAATCTGGGTGTCCCAGATTTTTATAGCAAGTTTTTGATAGCAATTTGTCCTTTAAAACCACATTTTCAACTGCATTTTTCCCTTAAAAAATACATCAAATCCACAACACATAACACATAAATTCATGCAATCATGACTTTAAGACTTGATTTTTATGCCTGGCTAGGTGGCTGCCCTGCAGGTTTAATTTACAAAACTCCAGCTAGTTTTAAATGCAGCAGCCAGAGTTTTTATGATAATGAAAAAGTATGGCCATATTAGCCAAGTTCGGTCAACACTATGTCTTCTTACAGCACCAAGTTTTCTTAGATTTAT
This sequence comes from Ambastaia sidthimunki, assembly GCA_036877625.1. NCBI lineage: Eukaryota > Metazoa > Chordata > Actinopteri > Cypriniformes > Botiidae > Ambastaia > Ambastaia sidthimunki. Next base: position 11,618 of record JAZGTK010002117.1, read on the forward strand.
CACTCAAATTCCTTAAGGGATTGTTAGGCTGCATTAAGTAGGTAAACCGGAATCAGGGACACTTCCCATAATAACATATGTGCTGGCCCTCACTGGCCCATTCTGTCTGTCTTTCAGTTCCCCAAGGTCTTGTAGTCTATTTTATCAAGTCCAGATGGTAGAGAGACTAGATGGGACGATCCTGAAACATAGCAGTGGCAAAATGATGGACATTGTTCTTCTTATTTTTAAATTTAAATAAAATGAAAACTAAAAGACTTTCAAATCACATGAGCCAATATTTTATTCACAATAGAACATAGAGAACATAACAAATGTTTAAACAGAGAAAATGTACACTTTTATCCACTAAATGAGCTCATTTCAAATTTGATGCCTGCTACAGGTCTCAAAATAGTTGGGACGGGGGAAACAAAGGGCTAAAAAAGCAAAGAATTTTGAAAAGATTCAGCTGGGAGAACATCTATAAACTAATTAAGGTAATTGACATCCGGTCTGTAAAGAGGCAGACCGGATGTCAACCGGATGTCAAACACAGATGCCGTGTCCTCTTGGGAGGGAGACCTTCCAGTGTGTTATCAGCATCCAGTTTAAAAGCCAGCATCTCTGATGGTATTGGGGTGCATAAGTGCATAGGGTATGGGCAGCTGGCATGTTTTGGAAAGTGAAAGTGACATGTTTTTGTCAGATATGGTGACCCATACCCAAAATGTGACCTCTGCATTTAACCCATCACTGGTGAGGAGTGAACACACACTGCAAGTCATGAACAAACACAAACACCCGGAGCAGTGGACAGCTATCACTGCAGCACCCGGGGAGCAATCGGGGGTTAGGTGCCTTGCATAAGGGCACTTCAATTGCTACCTGCCGGTACTGGAATCAAACCAGCAAAGTACTGATTACAAGCCTGACTCACTAATCAGTAGGCCACAACTGCCCCCTATGAATACTGAAAGGTATATAAAGGTTTAAGAGCTACCTATGCTCGCCTCCAGACAACGTCTATTTCAGAAAAGGCCTTATGTATTTCAGCAGGACAATGGAAAACCACATAAATCAGCTATTACAACAGCATGGCTTCATAGTAGAAGAGTTCGGGTTCTGAATTGACCTGCCTGCAGTCCAGAGCTTTCACATATAGAGAACATTTGGTGCACCATTAAACGAAAAATACATCAAAGACGACCACAAACTCTTCAGCAGCTGGAAACCTATATCAGGCAAGAATGGGACCAAATTCCAACACCAAAACTCCAGAAACTCATAACCTTGATGCCCAGACATCTTCAAACTGTTTTGAAAAGAAGAGGAGATGCTACACCTTGGTAAACATGCCCCTGTCCCAACTATTTTGAGACCTGTAGCAGGCATCAAATTTGAAATTAGCTAATTTTGTGCATAAAATTGTTAAATTTTTCAGTTGAAACATTTGTTATGTTCTCTATGTTCTATTGTGAATAAAAATGTGATTTGAAAATCTTTTAGTTTTCATTTTATTCAAATTTAAAAAACCTCCCAACATTTCCGGAATTCTGGTTGTACTTACCTACCTCCAGCCTAGTTGAATTCTATATTTTGGTTCACTGTCTTGTCACAGTAGTGCAGTGTTATAGCTGTAAATAGTGACAATTATTTGAGGAATGTTACAGTGCTTGATTTATTGTTACAAAATCAGACCAGACAGCTTTAAATCAGTATAATTATAAATCAATATATATTAATAAATTGATTAGAATTAAATAATTAATATAATTTTTTAAATATTATCAGCTCTGTTTATATCCAAATTGCAGCTTTAACATGCCAGAGGAGAACTGGTTGAGCCTGGTTTCTCCCAAGATTTTTTCTCCATCTATATATCATTGAAGTTTTGGTTCCTTGCTACTGTTGCCCTGTTGACTTGCTTACTGAGTGTTACAGAGGTGCCTTCCACACCGCCTTCTCTACGCCACCAGAGGGAGCCATCCCCGGAATACTGATTGGACTATTTACTACATTTCCCATAATGCCGCATACCTGGAGCTGACCACTCCCCGTCATGCCACACCTGTTCCAGATCAAGTCATTATCCACTCTATATAAACTGTGATCTCTCTAACACTCATTGCGAAGTCTTGTTTTCCCTGCATCAATTCTGAGCGTTTACTTTATTGCCTGCTGCCTGCCTTTTGACCCTTGCCTGCCTCTGTTTACTCTATTGTCTGCTGCCTGCCTCGACCCCTTGTCTGGACTGTATTACGACTTTAAATTACCTCTTATATTACAGTTTGCTGGTGTTGACCTTTGCCTTTTTTACATTGTTTGTTAATAAATTACACTGCACATGGATCAATACACCTCTGCGTATTCCTAACAGAAGACTTCGCCACAACCGGATCCAGCAGCTATCGCTGAGTTGTCCACAGAGTTATCATCGCAAGCCATCGCAAGCCGTAATTCCTTCTTTAATGTTTGTTGTTTTTTAATCAACAGCCACTGATCGCCTTCGTCTGTTCGCTACTCACTGGTAAAGCTCTGGATTGGACGTTTCACACTCTCGCCGCTCAAACAGAGTGGGTGGAAGATACACTCAAGTTACTATTCTGAAAGGGGCTTGGTCACGAACTACAGGGGCAGAACTGGCATGTTGTGAGGAGGGTAAATCCCTTTCTGATTACTTTGAATTAACTATTCACATAGACAATTTACTCAGATCCAGACCTCGTCGTCATGTAGTGAGTTCAACCATGACTAATTCTGTGCCCCCGACAGAGCCTATGCAAATTGGCAGTGCTCATCTTTCCCCAAAGGAGCATGAACGGCACTTAACTCATTGTCTCTGTCTCTACTGTGGTCAAGCAGGTCATCAGAAAGCATCATGCCCGGTCCATCCACCAGTTGACTCAAGTGCATCTACTGCATCATGTTACACAACTAAGCTTCCCGTATGTGTCAAAGCCCAAGATCAAAGTATCACTGCTAATGCTCTCATTGACTTAGGTGCTGCATGCAACTTCATGTCACATCGACTAGCTCGTCATCTTCATCTCTCTTTAATCCTTTGCCATTCCTTCTTAACAGTGAAGGCCACTGACGGACATGCGCTAGGAGCTGGAAAAGTTATTACTACTTCAGAAGAAGTTTCACTACAAGTAGGAGCTCTCCATTATAAAATCATCCAATTCTTTGTCATTCATGCAATATCTCACGATCTAGTTCTAGGATTACCATGGCTGAGATGTCATAACCCCCTTGTTTCATGGGGAGATTCTACGGTGGGATAAGTCCTGGCTTACTCAATGCTTAGTTCCAGTTAGCCACAAGATAACCATACCCTTGTTTCTAACACAACAGCCAGCAACCCAGTCGAAGCTTCCTCTTGAATATCAAGATTATATTTGAAGCCTTCAATAACGTCAAAGCCACCTAACTTCCAGTTCATAGAGCTGTGACTGTGGCTTAGAGTTGCTTTCCGGTAATACACCCCCTAAAGGAAGAATATTTCCCCTGTCTCAACCAGAGTCCGAAGCAATGAGAACCTACATTCAAGAAGAATTAGCCAAGGGTTTCATCCAGCCATCTAGTTCCCCAGCATCTGCCGGATTTTTCTTTGTTAAGACAAAGGATGGAGGTCTCCGTCCCTGCACTGATTATAGAGGCCTTAATGATATAACAGTTAAATATCGCTACCCTCTCCCTTTAGTTCCGTCTGCCCTTGAACAGCTACATCAAGCCAAATTCTTCACAAAGCTTGATTTACGTAATGCCTACAATCTGGTGCAAATTTGAGAGGGAGATAAATGAAAGACGGCCTTTTCCACCACCAGTGGACATTATGAGTATCTTGTCATGCCCTTTGGACTAGCCAATGCCCCCTCAGTTTTCCAGTCATTTATGAATCACATTTTCCACGATATGCTTGAAAAATGGGTCATAATCTATTTTGAAGATATCCTGATTTATTCACAGACTCTGGAAGCCCGTCCACCATGTTCGAGCAGTCCTCAAACGTCTCATCAAGAATCACCTCTTCGATAAGGAAGAGAAATGTGAGTTTCATAAAACCAGCATTACTTTTCTGGGCTACATCATAGGTCAAGATGGGGTCGCTATGGACGAGAGCAAGGTTAGTGCTGTGCTCAACTGGCCCCAACTTTCTTTTCTAGGATGCTGACATCCACAGAGAGGAACTATGATGTGGGTAATTGGGAACTACTAGCCATTAAGCTGTAGGGGGCAAATCATCTATTCACTGTCCTTACGGACAACAAATTCTGGTGGCCCTCCATGAACCCTGACACAGTGAGATTCGTCCAGGCCTGTATCCCCTGTCAGACCTCCAAAACTCCCAAACAATTTGGTTCTGTTACAGTGGTTCTGTTACAGTGGTGGCTTCCATACCACCTCCTCTACGCCACCAGAGGGAGCCATCCCTGGAATACTGTACTATTTACTACAATTCCCATAATGCCGCATACCTGGGGCTGACAACTCCCCATCACGCCACACCTGTTCCAGATCAAGTCATTATCCACTCTATATAAACTATGATCTCTCTAACACTCTTGTTGCCTTGCATCAATTCTGAGCGTTTACTTTATTGGATTACTCTGGTTTACCTTGTCTGTCTAGATTTCGGATTGTTTGCTGCCTGTCTTTTGACTGTTTTCTGCCCGTTTACTCTATTGTCTGCTGTCTGCCTTTTGACCCTTGCCTGCCTCTGTTTACTCTATTGTCTGCTGCCTGCCTCGACCCCTTGCCTGGACTGTATTACGATTTTGGATTACCTCTTATATTACTGTTTGCTGGTGTTGACCTTTGCCTGTTTCACATTGTTTGTTAATACATTACGCTGTACATGGATCAATCCACCTCTGCATCTTCCTTACACTGGGAGACTGCTGACAATTAATTTAGGGTTTTGTAAATTGTTCATTGTTAATAAGCGAAATAATTTCTCCAATTTACTTTCATTTTCTTTCACTGTATTTGTATTGTGTATATTTTGTGTATGTATTTTTTTGTGCATGTTTTATGGTATTATTGCCAATATCTTATACCCCTGTCCCATAAAATGTTATTTTTCTAGACGCCATCTCCATGTAAGTGTAGGGGAACTACGAATTCTATTATAAGAGGACTTTTATTTTGAAATTTGACACGGGTGAATAGCTGATGAATAGATGTGCAAATTTTTTGAACTTTTTATCCACATGAAAAGTTACATTTAGACCGGTGGCATACATTAGAGTTGCATGCTTGCCTTAACAAGCCTGTTATTAATAGTGACGCAGCAAGTTTTCCGTTATACTCATGCGTGAAGCTGAGCAACAGGTCTGTAAAAATTGATCGAGTGATGCAACGCTGGAGTTAAACACTCTCGTTTTGTTTTGAGACTGGCGTCTAGATTTTTATGTTGGTAGTTCAAACGAGCTCCATACATGGTGGATGTTGTTGTTTATTTTTGTATTGAGAATTGGCTGATTCGTTGGATTACATCGTGTTTTGTGCGTACTCTCGTTGATCTTCGCTGGACAGGATTGTGGCCTCGTCGGATCAAGCTGTGGCTTTTAGGATTACAGGGACAATCGTTAGAGATCACAGAGTAAAAGAACATTACCCTGCCAATCTGGACACCTTTCAGCGATCCGTCCATGATCCTAGAGTGGTGAGTCTGTGGACACTGACTTGTAAATGGACAGAGTATCATTTTTTCTGAATTTTCAAAGTGAATTCTTTAGAACTTAAAGTTTCACTAAGACTGTCACAGATTTATGTTTTCTTTATTGTTGTTTATGTTTGATGTCATTCTGAGTTAATTGAATTTGAAACATTTTCACTTTTCCCAGTAAGGAAACAAAAGAAGTCAAAACTCAGTTCTGACCACAGAATACTAATCTGAATACTAATATTCTTTATCTAAATAAATATCTTTTAGTTAAACTGAAACTGTGTAAATTACCTTGAGTCTCTTATACTAAGGAGTTGGGGCGTCTCACCTGTCCTGTTAGATCTGGGGAGGGTGGGTTTTTCTGAGTTTATTGCACACTCATGCACTTCAGGCAGCCACTGTGAATAAGATAAGTCCTGAAGCCCACCTCACCTCTTCTGTAGCACCATATAGCACACCATACAGCACACATAACCACCTGTTATACGGAGACCTAAAGCATTGGGTGGGGGGACTAAGATCTTGGTACTCACTTAGTCTTCCTTAGTTAAGAGTTTATAATATCCCCCACAAGGCAGTGGCACATTTTCCACCGAAAGTATGGTGACTGCCCAGTCACTTGATTGGGGAGGGGGTACCTGTGGGAGGCAAGATAGCCAGTATCTCTTTCTAGAAACAGGCAGGGTGTGGAGGAGATTATGCAAGGTCCTATTTAAAGTGCTCACATTGGCTGTTACCGGCCAGATGGTCAAGAGTAGTGCGAGACTTCTTAAACTTGTAAAGATGGCACAAACCGGGAAATGCCTTTTATTTCTAAAAGGGATAAATGTCTCCAATAACTGGGTCTACCTTCTGCAGAGAATTGGCTAGACAGAGCAGTTGCAGACACTGTCTCCAACCCTCCCCTATGTTAGCAAGCAGGGTATTACAGTGCCTGTAAGCAAACTCTCCATCACACTATAATCAGATGCTTCCTTGATAGGGCATCTGCATTTTTGTTACTTCTCCTTGACTGATACTTTATCTCCAAATCAAAAGCAATGATTAGAGGGGTTGTTATCAGTTAAGACTACACATTTTGTAAATGGCCCGATTGAGGACCTCAACCAAAAACTGTACCTCAACCTTGCTTGCAACCCCTTAAGATGGTACTTCATGTCCCAAATACTTCACCTTAAGTTAAAATGCACACTTCCCTTAGTTTTAGTCTGTCATTTCCGTAGTCAATCAAGGACCACTTCCAACAGTTCTAAATGCTGGGCCATGGAAGATCACTGTTGATAAACAACCTCTCCATTAACTGCTGGAAAGTGCTGGGAGTGTTGTAGAGACCAAACAGCATTCTGTTTCACTTGAAACAGCAAAATGGAGTACAAAAAGTGATCTTAGTGAATCTGCTCCTGCACAGTAGGTCATATGAAAGAAACATGGGAGCCTACAGTAGCCGTTACTAATCTCAGCCGTTACTGACCTCACCATACAAATTGCCTGAAGATGTCTTGGAGTAAAGTCCAAAATCATTTCATCATTGGAATTTAAACTGTGCACTGGGTCATTTAGACCAGGATAACATTCAGAATAACATTCTGAGCTTCATCATGCCACCTGGAATGTGACACAACTCATGTCCCTGCACTTTAACTCCACCAGCATAATCAACGGGGGACTTGGTATTAACTTGATGACAGTACTGTAATGCCTGCATAATGGACTAGGAGCCTGTGACACTGTTGGTAGATCAAAAAGGGCCATGCTGTATTGTCCAAAGTGCTCCTGGCAGAACAAACAGATGTTCATCCCTAAAACAACAGGGACCTGGACACCTCAACAACCAGAAGGATCTCTGACAACAGGCACTCCATAATTTGGTACCAATTTACCCCAAAGCTGAACGTCTAGCTCCATATAGCTCCATATGACCAATGTAAGGAATTGTGAGACCATTAGCAACGGTAAGTCACATCCACTGACAAGACCTAAGTTGCTCCTTCCCCCATGGTTTAAAATGTCAGAGAAAACAACTCTCAATTGTTAAAGGCACTGGAGAGGGGATGACATGTTCCCCATCACACTCCTGGGCAAAATGGCCAGGCTGTTGACATATCTTAGATACTATGGGGCCATAACATGGGGATCGACTATGTGAATTAGGGGCCTATAAATGGGTAAAACCTTTAATGAGACGGTTTAACTGTTCTTAGATTAGATTCAAATTTGTTGTCATTATACAAAGTACAAGTACAGAGCATCTAACAAGAAGTGCAAGAATATAGTGATTTTTATATACAGATTAGTGCAGGAGTAAGTACTGCAGCATAGTGAAGCTATAACTTACAGTATATACAGGGAATAAAAATATTGAAAGGATAGTCCAAAACTATGTTGGAGCACCAATTGTTGATGTCCAAAAGTGACTGTTTGCTGTAGGTATAGTTTGCATAATTGAATCACGCAAACACATAGGAAAAGCATAGGTAAATTTTCACTATTTTCCGAAATCTGGTAAAATGCTTTAACCTTAAGCCTACTCCACTCACTTGTTAATGGTAATGCCTAACCTACCACTAAATTTTGGGCATATTCTGTCTCAGGGCACAAAAACAAATCTCCCAGTGAATGAGGCTGTAGCACTAACAAGTTGCTGCATAACAAAAATTGCTGTAGTAGTACATTTACATTTATTCATTTGGCAGACGCTTTTATCCAAAGCGACTTACAGTGAATTCACTGTAAGTCTTCACTGTAAGCTTCTTTCACAGTAGTGAAAGAAGCTGTGCTAGGAGCTGATGTAACAGTGGGGTCTTGTTCTTGTCTGAGTCTTTAATTATCTGCCCTTAATTGGGCTACAAAATCTCAAGTAGGACGTTTTTGCAACTCTTATTCCATGCTAAATTTAAAAGAAGTGCTGAATTTTAAAACATCACTAAACAGGGGGCGGTAGAAGGAGGAAACCAAAAATAATCAAAAGGAAAATGACTAAATGAGTCCCTCCAAAAACGAACACTGCTGTTTTGTGCCTATGAAGTGCAAAAAACAAAATCACACAACACCACAATATAAAACGTAAGCAATAAAAAATATTCAAAATTTATAACAAAATTTCCCACATCTGTGCTCAAAATCGTAGACCATGCCCGTTACACCACTTTAGCACATAAACACGCTTGGAATATCTTTCGTCCAGTCATAACTGAGGACCGGATATTCTTCTATAAAGAATAATACCAACAAAATTGAAATGAAACATAATAGCAAAAGTCACCTATCCCAGACACATATCCCAGAGATATGTCAGCTATTAGCAATTACAACAAATCTTACAAAAAAAACGGGGTCCAGAAATGATAAAGTCCAGTTTCATCAGAGACGTTTTGTATGTAAACATGAAGAATGTGTAGGTCCAACAGCCTGAACCAGCATGGAAGTTCATTCTGGTCTAAGCTTTTTTTTTCAGCAAGTTACTGTGTCTGTTTATCAAATGTAACCATTTCCAACCCTCCAACAAAATCCTACATAATCTTATGCCCTAACCTAATGATTTCTATTCTAGTATGGTACAAAAATATGTTAGTGACACATTCCTGAGCCCAGAAACTGCATTTGTCCCCCCACCTGTAGAAATATGCATCTCATAATGTCCTGCAATGTCATCTGCATTATATATGGTCCTCTGGTGTGGATAGACTGACTGGAGTTATGCGATTAGGCAAAAGAAACTAATAAAACTATTTTCTATAAAAGTTGTCTTATCTCCTCCCTCTGAAATAGCTTTTGGAAAACAATTAAGATTTGTGTTGGCTTGATAAAGTTTTGCCTCAAAATTCTGGAGACTTGACCAATATTCATCTTTAAGAAACAATTCACTGGTTTTGTTAGTTTGCTTAGTAGTAGGTAGAAGGCCAGCAGTAGCAAGTAACTGAAATACTAAAGATGTCCAATAGAGAGAGCATGTCATTTTTTTTTTAAATTTAAATCTTTGGTATAAAAAGCAGGGACATCCATACTACATGAGGTTATGATGTAGTATGAGAGTTACATTCAGTGCAAACATATACAGGCAACAAACAGCCTGTCCTTGGAGGCACCACCATAAAGTTCTACTGCCAAACATGACAGAAACATTTCTTACTTCAGTTCCAAACCTCTGACCTCTTTTTTACATGACCGATTAATGCAGTCCAGAGAGATGTCTAAAGGGGGTGAAGTTAACCCAAAAAAAAGAAAAATTAGGTCAAGCGTAAAGATTGTTACGATGTGTCATCTCCTGTTTTTTAGAATCTCCCGCCTCAAAAACACAGCACATCGAGAAATAATCTTTATAAAGTGTCTGTCCAGTCATGACTTGGTTGCTTACCAAGACATTAGGGTTGTTTTCAGCTTTAAGCGAGAGCCAGAATGACTTTGCTGGTGTTCTCAACGTATTCTGCTCAGTCACTTTTATGGAAGACCGCACATATATCTGGAGCATATTGATGTCGGCCACACACGTGTGTATGTGAGAAGCTTTCAGGGGCTGATATGTATCTCTTACAGGTGCAGTCTTGTTTAAATCTTCAGTCTGACAGGATGTTTCCACAGCAATGTACGCTTACATAGTATTGACCCATATTCTGTTCTTTTTGTCAGAAAGTATGATTGTCTGCATTTATCAGAAACACAAAAATACTATCTTAAACATACAGAATCAGTGAGAATAACAGATTCACTTAGTTTTCTCAGAAAGTGCTTAACACTATCTATGGTTTAGATGTGTAAAGGAAACAGCTGCTTTGAGATCAAAGCACAATAAGACAACAGGAGAGAACAGCATCGTCAAGCAATGCAATTCCTGCGTCAGTCACAGAGTTCAACATGCCAGTTCAGCTATGCAAAGTGTCAGGCAATCTGCAGAGAAACCTGAAGGTGACCCTGAGACATCAGCATGCGGTCTGTAGAGTTTGGCCTAGAAGATGCATCGCTTCAATCTCTGTACCTGTCCAGCTGCCATGAGGCGTGCTTTACTCATGACATCACTGTGAAGCCACAGTGCTGCACACAGAGAGCGGTGCAACATCTGGAAGACCCTGCCTGACTGCTGCATGCATCAAACTTTGTTTTGTCAGTGTGGCTTACAGTCATACATGTTAATCTTAAAGAGGTCTTATGTTGTTTAATAATAGTACATAATATAGTAAATAGTATAGTAAATAGTCTTATGTTAGAATAATAGTAAATAATATTGTTGTTTCTTCTGGATATGACACAATTACTACAACCCCTCACTACCATGCCCAACGTTTTATTGGTAGACTAATTACCATTAGTATAACCACAGTTTCACTACAAATACCATGGTTAAACTATGGTTTCTTGTGGTTGTTTAATTTGTGGTTGTTAAATTATGATTGGTTCATATGTGGTTTAACAACAGAAACTGTCTATTTGGCTTTATTTGTAAACAAACTATAGTTAATTTTGGGGATGACACAAAAATGTATCTGGCACAAGAACACCATGTTTATTTTAACTGAGCAATGTTAGTGCTATAAGTTTCTACTGTATAGTTAAGCCAAAAAATAAAATTGTGCTGGTATTTCTCACCCTCATGTTGTTCCAAACCATTATGAATTTTCTCTGTGAGATGTTAAATTCTGCTCTCTGCCTGAACACTCAAATTTCATTTGTGCTTCTGCCTTATAAAACAATTAATTAGGATGTGTAAAAACCACAGATGTCTGGCACCATTGACCTCAAAACTGGCATGTGACATATCTGAACACAACATATTTGAATGAGCAGAAACTATAATAAAATTTAAGTGTTTCAGCAGGGGGAGATTTTCAATGCATTTCTAAGGCTTCAAAAGATGTAGTCCCTCAGTTACATCGATTACATGGAGTTTGACAGGACCCATCTTTATTTTCATTCATTGTAAGAGCAGCTTGTAGATTCTAACATCTCCTTTTGTCATAAAATAAAGAAACTCATATAAGGAACATCATTTTTTTGGATGTTTTGGATGAACGATTCCTTAATTTCCAGTACTCTAAAAATGTACACAACTCAACACAATTATTACAAATGATTCTATCCCTTTTATGTGTTAGGATAACATTGACGCTGTCCACTGGCCTGTCTATAAAATGTCATAGGTTTTATGTCACAGTCAGCTTACCATCAGGTCCTGCACAAACAAATGAGATCTTACAGTGCCCTCAGTTGAAAGCTAATTATTGTTCTTGGCTTGGTGAAATATGACAGAACATGAGCTTTACAGCCACACTGTGTCATGAGCAAACCTTTTATGATTTATTGCATGATACACTTTTCCATTTAACATGAGACTAAACTGCATGTTTTTTGGGGCGGCAAATGTCAAACGTATCGGTGGAATCCAACTGGCAGATGTATGTTTGTGTGCCTCATAGTTTTAAGACAACAGATTCAATTTTTTATTAAACATTTGGCATATGGATATGGATAAAGATAAATCTCTGTTTGTATGCTTATGCCATGTTAGTTTCTGCTCTGTAATTTTGCATCAGAATTCTCTGATGGATTCTCATTGTAAGCCAAAGCAGATAAGCTCTTTTGGCCAAGGCCTGCTGACATTGTCTGGAAACTTGGTTATTTGAGACATTGTAAACCTCATGTTGCCAATCCATTGGCTTTGAAAGTCCACAGTTTTCATTTTATGAATGTCAAATGGGTCCAATGACAAATCTGTCCTGTGTTCTTTCTACTGCGCGATTAAAGTTTAAACAGGAAATTCTAGAAGCTCCTGCCACGTAAAGAATCTCTCATCCCAGCAACTTTAGTTAACTCCAAGCACATTCCATTTAAAAAACTCCCTAGAGGTGCATTGTTGAGTTAATTGTTAAGTCTTAGAGACAGAGCTGAAGTCCACATCATTAGCTGTCAATCCGTCTGGATGTGATGAAGAAAAGCACTTTGGTTCAAGAATATAACAGTGACAACAACATTGGGCTATTTTATTATCAGGAATTAGACTACATTTTCAAAATGTAATGGGTGCTTACCCATGACAAACTAATGCAACGGTGATGTGGGTTTTAGCATTTGCAATCACACAAAATGTTAGAAAATGTATAACAAAAACATTGTTTTGTGGTTGCCAGGGTGCTCAGGGTGATTGCTAGGCTGTAGTGGCTTGTTGCTAAGATGTTCTGAGTGGTTCTTAAAATATTGCTTTACAATTAAGTGCTAATTACTTTAAAATATAGTAGCACATCTTTCCTTAATGCATGATTTGAGATATAATTGATGTAGCACAAATTGTATGAGGTAATTTATGGGTGAAGTTTACACTTTGTGTTGGGAGTTTGTTCAGATCTCTACATATGAGTAATAGTAGTTCCCTTTCAGGAACTCGAGCTGCGTCGAAACGCTATGGGAACGCCTCCAGCATTTATAGGCTCTGAATCACTTGTCAAATCATCCAATCGGGGGGCAATACGTCACAGGCGGGTGACGTCACGACCAGGAAGCTATAAAGCATGTCCGTTTGCGCACACCAGCAGCTTCTGTCATTCAGCAAAGCTCTCTGTGTGAAATTGTCCGATCTATGTGTTTGTCTTTAGCTTTGCAGAAGTTGTCTTGTGTGTTTGTTTGTCTTTATAAAAAAGAAAAACATGCCAAAAGCAAAAGATAAAACAATGGGGGTAGAGCACTTAGCACTTTAGATCGTGTGTTCCTTCTCACCCGCGATAGAAATGCTATCCACGGGTCGGATACACGCGGTTTATGTGTTGTGTGTTTGGGAGCGAAGCACGCTGAGTCAGTTCACAATTGGATCTAATGGAGGAAATTGAGATGGGCAAGTCCCTATGTCGTTCCTCACAAGATCCTCTAACTGTATAAATAATTGTACAAATGTTATTTGAGAATAATTAGAATAATAGAAGATGTACACAGAACTGCAGGTCAGGCAGGTGCTTGCCTGCACACCCTGGGTGTGTTGCAGGCATACCAAGCGGACCTGCTACGAGAGAGTTTGATGAGGGTGGAAGCCTCACATCTGAGGATGTGTTTGAGCTTAGCAGAACCATCAGTGGTTCCTCCCATGCCACCATCACTCTCTCTGGGCTGTTAGGTGGAACAGCCCAGGCGTGTGCTAGCTCTTCCCCTAGGGACACACGAAAATTGTTGCGATCTGTTCCCCCTCTCTATAGGGTGCGGTTGCATTGCACTCTGGAAGCCAGGCTGTTAACCCTGCCACTTCGTGTGTTTCAGGGCACAGCTGCCCTAAGCAATTGTACTCCCCCAGCATGGGGGAAGTGCTACCTCTACAGAGGTCTCTAAAGAGTTTAGACCAGAGGCTCCCTGCAGGGCTTTCTTTACAGGGCACCAGTCTATTCCGGTCTATACCATTGAATCTGTTGTCCAAATATACCATATCCCCTTATCAGCCCCATCTGGGGAGCAGCAGGTCCCATCTCATCATATGATGGCCGTTCCTCCCTAGTGCCCTCTGGAGGCCAAACTGTTAACCCTGCCACCTCGGGTGTTTCAGGGCACAGTGGCTTCAAACAATGGTTCCCTCCAGTGTTTGCCATGATTAGCAAGCATGGGCGGGTTGCCACCTCTGCGAAGGTCCCTAGAGAGTTTAGATCGGAGGCTCCCTGCAGGGCTTCCTTTACAGGACACAGATCTATTCACTGAAAACACACTAGAGGCCAGTCTCGAGAGACTGGTTCCCGTATGAGACCATCTGGCAGCCTGTAAAGGATGTGTCTCAATGGGTCCTGAGCACTATAGAATTAGGTTACAAGATTCAATTCTATCGCCGTCCACCTACTTTCGGCGGGGTTCTCCCCACGCTAGTGGGTTCTGCACAGGCTCTAGTTATGGAACAAGAAGTAGAAACTCTCCTGAGGAAGGAGGCTATCGAGGTGGTCCCTCCTTAGCAGAAGAAGTTAGGGCTCTACAGCCGTTACTTCATTGTTCCCAAGAAAGATGTAGCACTCTCACCCCGTACTTTTACAAAAGTTATCGATGCAGTTCTGGCTCCCCTGCGATACCAGGGAATTCGCATACTCAGTTATATCAACGATTGGTTGATTTTAGCTCACTCAGAGCGTTCGGTGATCTGACAGAGATGTCGTTCTAGACCACAAAACAGTGGGGTTCAGACTGAACACTGAGAAGAGTGTGCTTTCTCCAGCTCAGAGAACCACTTATCTCGATGTTATGGGGGACTCGACCACGGTGAAGGCACTTCGGTTTCCTGCCTGAATTTGGTCAGCCCTCACCGCAGTCATGAGAGCGACTCTCGCCCTGAACTTTTACCAAGTGTGTAGATGCAACTCTGGCCCCTCTCTGTACTAGGGCATCCGCTTGGTCATTATATTAATGCTGGTTGATATTAGCTCGATTAGAGTGTGCTTTCTCCAGTTTAGAGAACCACTAATCTCGGTGTCATGGGATTTGACCCTGATGCAGGCACTTCGGTCTCCTGCTCGTTTTGGGTCTTCCCTCAGTGCAGTTGTGAGAGTGAAAGAAGGCCGGCCACTCACTGTACAGCAGTCCTAGCACTGCTGAGTCTGAATGCAGCTGTATTTGAACTACCTGTTAGCCTCACTATTCACAGTTCTAACGGACAACAAGAACCTAGAATATCTACGTGCTGCCAAGCGCCTCAACCCCAGAAAAGCCAGGTAGGCACTATTTTTCACCCGATTCCACTTTTCTGTAATCTACAGGCCCGGTTCCAAGAACACAAAGGCTGACACGCTGTCACACTAGACTGAAGAGGGAAATTCACCCTCTGAATCAGAGAACATTATTCCAGAAAAACTGCTAGTAGCACCAGTTCAATGGGATATCATTACCGAAATCAGAGCCCTGAACGACCAGAATCCTCCACCTAATGAATGCCCCCCGTAGCATAATGTTTGTCTCCGAGGCTGTTAGAGTTCGTCTGTTGAAACAAGTTTCAACAGTGAAAATCCTAGCTCAGGTCATCCTGGTATAACAGTCCCTTCCCACATCCCCCAAAATAGATTCTGGTGGCCCCACATGACTTTGGATACAGTAAAATTTGTTCAAATCTGTGCCACGTGCCAAACCTCTAAGACACCCAAGCAACTGCCCGCAGGTTTACTCCAACCACTCTCAACACCCTTGGTCCCTATATAGTGTTAGACTTCATAATTGATTTACCCAAATCATCAGGTCACACTACTATCCTAACTATAATCAATCACTTCTCCAAGGCCTGCCGACTCAATTCCTCTACCAAAACTAACCACATCATTTGAGACTGCTGAGATACTATGTAATCACATCTTTCGCTTTTATGGTCTACCAGAAGACATTGTATCAGATAGATGCCCACAGTTTACATCCTGAGTATAGTCAGCATTCTTTTAAAGCCTAAACGTCAATGTCAGTCTAACTTCCGGATATTACCCTCAACCCAATGGATAAACCAAAAGACTCAACCAAGAAGTATTGCGATTCCTACACTCCTACTGTCAGGAGCACCAGACCGACTGAAGCAAATACCTGATGTGGGCCGAGTACGTGCAGAAATCATTGGTCAAACCCCCCACAGGCCTAACCCCGTTCAAGTGTATCCTGGGGTACCAAACACCCTTATTCTCCTGGTCTGGAAAACCCACGGACCTCCCATTCATAACCGAGTGGCTATGCCACAGTGAGGAGGTATGGGACCGGGCACATACTCACCTACTGCATGCTGTTCACCACCAGACTCAACAGGCTAACCAACGGGGACGTCTCGGTACCGCCTATGCACCCGGCCAATGGGTATGGTTGTCTACCAAAAAACTCTGACTCCCCAGCAAGAAGCTCAGTCCCTTCAAAATTTCCAGACAAATTACTCCTGTATCATTTAGTTTCTCCCTGCTCTTTACCATATCTCTCCTACGTTTCATATGTCGCTCTTCAAACCTGCTGGTGGTCTGAGAGGAAAGCCGGAAGAGGGAGCCAGAAAGTAGACTTCTCCCTTAATGGTCGACGGCGAGGAGGCTTATTGGGTGGATGAGCTACTCTATTTCAGACGTCATCATACCTGGGACTGACCACACCCCCACTCACACACCAGCACCTCATTACAACCATCTATATAAACTGAACCCACACACTAACACTTTGCGAAGTCTTGTTTTGCCCCGGTTAACATTTCTGAGCATTTCACCTGCATTATTGGATTATCCGTTGTTACCTTGGACTGTGTTCTGGATTATATGATTGTTTGCGGCCTGCCCTGACCCTTGCCTGTTTCCAGTTACGTCTTTGCCCTGCCCACGTTATTCCTGTTTACTGGTATTGAACCCTGCTTGTGTTGTTTAATAATAAAGAGCTGCAAATGGATCCCAATGCCTCTGAGTCTCCATAACAGCAATCAGTACTTGTAATTTTTGTTAACTATAATCTGTGAGCACAGTTTACACAAAGCACAGAACACAGAATTAAGTGTACAGGTTAGAGGTTAAAGATCCCCTCACCTGGGGCTTCTGCCCCAGTATGCTCTGATGTTCCAAAAATGCCCATCCCAGAGATGTTAAGAGACCAGCCCTGGAGGTTCTATGTCTGGTAGTCTCAAGAGGTCCCAGCCCTTCAGACATCTTGTTTTGTAGTCTAGTTTCAGTCCTGTCCTTGTCAGGTGTTCCTGTAGCTCAACTGGTAGAGCATTTCGTTAACAGCACAAAGGTTGTGGGTTCGATCCCAGGGAATACAAGTACTGATAAAAATGTAAGCCTATACCTTGAATTCACTATAAGTCGCTTTGGATAAAGGTGTCTGCCAAATGAATAAATGTAATTTAAATGTCCTTGTGACCCCACACTGATTGTTTGCACAACAATATATAGCCTTTGTTGGTTGTCAGTTGTTTAGCTGTAGATGTTCTTGTGCTTCACGTTTACTTGTTTTCTTACGGGTTACTCCTTGTTGGAATTAATAAACACTTGGACAAAAATGCACTTGGATCCAGCCTCCCTTGTCTCGTCACTGCAACACATCGAGTTAGTTACATCAGGTTAATTATATTAAATAAATAGTGTGATTACTGTAATGCTATGTGCAAGATTTTTATTCAGTTGTTAGATTAATTTCCTATTTTGTTTTTTTTTCTAAACAACTAAATCATTGACTGAATCATTGCAAGATGTCAGTTGTAACAGCAGCTGTGAGGAATCACTTCACCCAAGGAAATTCCCAAAGAGAAAGCGAATCTGTCATCAATAGTGCTGTCTGTGGCCTAATTAGCATATACATATCACAGCCTGCAGTGATCAGACTGCTGACTTCATTACCATCATCCTACTTTAGTCAACACATGGCTTAATGTTGCAAATGACTCAGTAGTCTTCTGCCATGTTACTCTGCACATTTACACATTTCCTGCATTGATCCCTGTTTCCAAATAAACAAAGGCACGGGTCAGGCTGTGGTCCGAAGAAGATGACCTCATCCTTCCCTGAGATCACTGCATTTTGTTGGACAGCCACAGCGTTTGACAGAAGTGACGACAGAGTGACTCAAAAAGGCAGCAAATGATGAACTGATGACAAGTAAACACTTCAGCTGAATGTATAAACATATTTGACATCATTTTTAACATGCTAGAAAATAGGTGCTTTGCTGGTCTTAGCTGATCACCCAGCCTGGCCAGCTGGAACAAATCATATACTCTTTAAAATCATTAAACTACACAAGTTTTACTAGCTTGGTGGCCAGTTCTTTCTTCAGCAGGATCATTTCAGGAGAACAATAACATGATTAGAAGACATGACCTTTCAACCCTTAAAAGAAAGGTTCAGCCAAAATTGAGACTTCTTTCATAATTTAATCACCCTCATGCCATCATAGGTGTTTATGACTTTCTTTAGCCAAATACAATCAGAGCTGTATTAAATAGTTGCTATTCCCAGCTTTTAAATTAAAGCTCCATAAAGTACATCCATCCTTCATAAAAGTAATCCATGTGATTCCAGTTTGTTAATAAATTTCTTCTGAAGCAAAACAAAAGAAAACAAATATTAACAAACAAGCATATTTAGCAATCAATACATCACATAAAAAATGTAAACACATCTAGGTGAATTAGCACACTCAATATGGTGTCACTCTGGCTTTAAATCTCTTTAACAATAAGCAAAACATTTCTTAAGAGCAATTTTTGATGGGGACCCAAATATTACAGCCAGAATTACACTTGTACGAGAATATGTACACAGAGACACAGACTGTGCCATTTTCCTTATTCTCAAAGTTGTTCTCTGGTTCAATGAAAAAGCTTTAAAGAAGAATTAAATATTCTTCTTCAAAACTATTCAAGCACTCATTCTTATAAAAATGTTTGCCTTAAATAAGGCCTAATTGCCTTAATATGGGGACTTTTTGGGGCACTGAAAAAATATCGTATGTCTGTTGTTTTTCTTATTTTATCTGGACAACATTTCCATAGACAAATACCTAAACATCTAAAATACAGAGAATGATTTTTTCATGATTGTAATTATGAGATTACAGGTATAATTAATGAGTTGCTGCCAGAGATCTAAACAGGCAGGTACTGCAGGTTCTTTATCAGGTTGAAAAGTGGTGCTTACAATAGAGACACAAGTTTGAATCCTGATCATTTCCATTTCATGACCCTGTTTTCTCACCATGGACCTTAGTCAGGGTAGGCCAAATGTGATGACATGAATAAATGCAGGCAAAAGTTCAACCCGCTCAATATATCTGTTATGCTGTTGTGTTTCTCAATAGTTCAGCAGATCAAACATTAGGAGTCTTTTGATGTTTTCAAACAATTTCCAGCAGATAAAAACTCGGGTGTGAAAATGAGCAGAGCTGTAGAGAAACCTTCACCCCAAAGTGGAATTTATGTCATAATCTACGTCATCATTTATTCACTCATGCTGTTTCAAACATGGTTTACTTTCTTTATAAAACACAAAATGGTATTTTGATATTTTGCTGTCATCATCTTACCAAAACAAAGTGGATTATTAATGACAGGATTTTATCACATTGTTCCTTTCATGTTGTTAAAACTTTAATTCAAATCAGAACACTGTCACAACATGGCCAAGAAAAATTGTTCCAAATACTCTAGATATGAGTTAGCTGAGTATGTTTGTTCAGAAACCATTTTTTGCTTCCCATCTGTCCACAGGCTGTCACTGGCCACAGATTGTTTCCAGAGACATGCTATTTAAAAACCTAAAGTGGTGTGACTTGTATTGGCTTAAACATGGCCTTCCCTGGCTTGACCATTCACATGCCTTTGAACAGTTCCCATTTATTTAAAGAAAATATTTTTGAATACATCAACAGAAATATATTATGAGATTATGATTAATGTATCAATTGCTTCTGAAAACTAGTAATGTAAAGGTCAGGGGGTTTAACACACAAACTGAAAACACTGAACGCACCGTCAGTCGCTTTAAATTAAAGCATCTGCTAAATGCTTAAATATAAGTAAAATTAATAGTTTATTGTAAGACATGTTATTTTGTTACAGGAAAAAATGTTATTTTGTTTACATTTTAAAACATTTTAAAGAAGGATTATCAATGAAAACTAAAGTTGCACTGTATACCAAAATCTGAAAAACATTTTTAGAAAATGTAATTGTGCATGCACAAGCGTAACTGAAATCACACATTAGGTTCAAAGTTATGTTATTGACAATAAAGTTGTAATTAATCTTAAATAAATAAAACTAAAATAAATATATTAATAAATAAATAAAACTATAATCACTTTAGAATTTGGCATCAAGAAAGGAAAACTTTTTCTAATGGTATTTATCATTTTTCTCGTAAAATGATAGCTTCTGTTGATATATTTTGACCCTAGTGTTCAAGAGGAGAATGCTAATCAGTTTACATGGCAGTAAACATGAGTACATTCATTGCAGTCCCCTGACAGTCTCAGGGTTTGTAGATCCAGAATATTTTCCCACATTGCTGGCAGTTTCTTTGAGAGCTGATAACAATCCGCATTAGCAGCTCCTAGCCAAGCAAAGCAAAAAGGAAACAGAATATGCTGAGTGACAGCCAAATGACTTTGGGGGAATGTGGGTTGTGTTGAAGATCCACCCAAAATGTTTGAGGGGGTAAAAAACACCTTTTTAAAAATGGCCCTTAGCTCACGCTCTCTCTTATTGATGGTCGTTCTGCTTTTTTTCTGAGGAGTTATTAGAGCAGATGTTTGCACAGCTGCCGCTGTCAGAGCTAGAGTTTGGACCTTAGCCTCACTTCTACAGCGTTTGAAGAATGAAACACACACACCACCCTCTGGTTCTTCAAATGCTCTTGTCACATTTCTCTCCTGGACTGTTTTGATGTCAACCAACAAGAACTAAGAGGGTCATGTCAATTCTCTGATGCCTTGCCCTTGGTAATAATCTTGTTGGCTAATTTGGGATTTCTTTGAAGTGTCTTGAATGTATCTAAATGGATATACGTGGCCAAAAATGTGCTAGTATTATGTGGATTTGTGTTCTCTGTTGATGGCGTTGTTTTTAGGATTTTATCAATTGTAGAAAATCAGCTTCATTTTATTAACAAAGTTTAAAGAAGGCAAAATTTATCCTAGTGACACCTAACCCCTGATACCTCACCCTTGTAATGTGGACGCAGAGGTGGATTGATCCATACGCAGCATTATTTATTAGAATAGTGAACAGGCAATTATCAAATACCAGCAAACAAGAATAACAGGCAGAGGCAGAGCAGATCATAAACGGTACACAGGCAGAGGTCAGGGCAGGCAGCAGACAAAGGGGTAAGTTTATATATTGTCCATATAGATATAGAATTCGAACTTGAGAGGACTCTCCCTCTGGTGGCCGGAGAGAGGCAGCATGGGAGCCTCCTCTGTAACATAGCCCCCCTCCTACGAGCGGCTCCTGAAGCAAGGAAAAACCATAAGGTCAAGGTCCTCTGCGGAGACGAAACCCACGGGCTGGACTCTGGAAACCCCTGACCTGAACTCTGGAAACCCCGGACCTGAACTCTGGAAAGCCCGGACGTGGACTCTGAAAACCCCGGACCTGGACTCTGGAAACCCCGGACCTGGACCCTGGAAAAGGGATCCAGACCAAGCCTTGGATCAGGAGCACCTGGAGGAGGCTCTGCCTAGCTTCTGGCTGGGGCCTAGCTTCTGGCTCGAGCCTAGCTTCTGGTTCTACTGGACTGGACCTGGAACTGGACTCTGGCACTGATATTGTGAAATTCACTTAAAAAGTATAATAATGAATGAAATCAATAGTCTGATGTGTAGATTGACCAATGTGATGATTTTTTAAAATACAGAATGGTCACATACAAACTGTGGGTCTTCTGTACTTTTCCATTAGATAATGTGAGGGATGCAACAGTAAGCTGAGTAGTTTCCAAAGTGCCATGACATGATAAGGTAGGGCACAAACAAGTTTGGTGCACGCCCCATGAGATTAGGCTAACCAATAGAAGGTGTTGAAATATGAACTATGGTTAAAAAAAA
>JAZGTK010002118.1:0-33755 GCA_036877625.1 Ambastaia sidthimunki
CCCCCCAAAACAGGAGGTAATAATAAACAATGTAAACAGGCAATTGGGCTTCTGTGTCGAAACTTTTTAGTGCAAATAAGAGATGAGAAACAATACATTAGGTAGCATTAGTTCTGTATTAGTAGAATTAGGTAGTATTAATTAAAATTCCTATGTTTTACACAGTGCTTACAAATCACATTATGTGACACTGAGAATATATCATAAGCACTAACGTCATCAATTTACCCTGTATAACATGAATACCAAAACAAATATCTGTCTTTAAACATCTACAAATGAAATTAAACAGATAAAAGGAGCTTATTATAACATAAAGCTCTGGGCTTATCCATGTATCCATGTTTTCCATGGATTTGGAAAGTCATTTGGTGTCAGTTGCCCTCGGCTGGGATCAGTGTTTTGCTCTTCTTGCGCTTAATTTTGCCATTTGCAGGCAGGACTCCCAGAGACTCCAATCGGAAGGGACGCGGAAGGAGAGATTCCGTGGATACGGGGGATAAACTGGGTCCGCTGGAGGTCTGATGACCTGGACCGGGATGATTCGCTGTAAGGAAATGATGCATTAGTGACATAGAAACTGACACAAAAGTCTTTTGAGTAATGAAATTCTTACTTGTGTTTTTGATAGCGTCTCCAGCCAGTAACTGACTGGTGCGCTTTAGTTTGAAGTAGTTAGTGGCGATGTGTTCACTATCACTGCGGTCCAACATCTCCTTGTATCGATCCTCTTCTTCTTCCTGCTGAAAAGAGACAGACAGCTGGACTCGTGTCAAAGCTGAGAGTGTTGTGAACATTAATTATCTGTTATATTAGATATATTAGTATCTGTAAAACAGCACTTACATGTCAAACAAATCAGTGATGGAACTACATCACCATGTCAAAACGTTGGAAAAACACACATGGTTTCATAAAGAACCTTAACATAAAGTCTTGTTTCTCATGACCTTATAACATTTTAATTGAAAAACTTATGTTGGAAAAAATGTTGGAATACCATGAAAGGATCGAACAGGTCTGATGCAGAGTTTCTGCGTGCTGACAGTCTGCCCAAGCCACCGGGAACTGGGGGAGGAACTATAGGGTGAGAAAAAAAAAATCACAAACCACAATAAGCAACACATGAACCAGAAGATGTGATGGGACAGTCGTTCTGAAACAGCTTCTAAGAACAACAATTATTTACGTTACATAACTTAGTTTTCTCTATCCTGATGTCTTTATATCTTCTATAATCATGCAAGAAACTGGTAAGTCTTAAACAAATGTCAATCAAATGGACTGAACACAGATCCATAACACCAAAAACAGCACCAGCGTTTACCTGAAGGTAAGGTAGTTTTCTGCACCATAACTTCTGGCAGTCTCCATATCCCGCCCTCTTCGTCCCACACTGCCTCCTTTTTCAGACGGTCCAGGTTGCTGTAGTTACAGTCCCTGCGCACCAGGGGCGCCATGCGCTCCAGAATTCCTTGAAGGAGCTGGCCTTCCCGCTCCAGACGTCTGATGGTGGCAAGATAGTCGTCTCTCTCCATCTCGAACTCAGCCTGAAGGTCCCTGATCTCCAACTTTGCAGCTCTGAGCTGCCAACAAAGGTTGTAAAATATTTTGGAAAAGTGTATTTTTAGCTTATAGTTTTATGAAACAAACCTCAACTCAAACTTTAGCTAGTCACGAACACACACAAAAATCTTTCCTTATAGATATCTTAAAGTGCAGTAAAAAAATTATGGCTTATGTAAAACTAAACTGTTTTTTGTTGCACGAAATATTTATAATATTATAAGTGAACTTCATATTTACAACATACAACACAAGAACTTATCAAATTCAAATGCTGAATCAGTGAACGTTGAACATGATTGCAGGTCTGAATTGTGAAGTTCTCACCTTCTTCTGGGTGTTCTCCAGGTGTCTGCTCTTGGCATGAACTTCTTCTTGAATCGAGTCATAAACATTCAGCAGTATGCTGTCACCGTCCTCACTGCTCTGGCTCAGAGCTTCGATTAACTGCTTTTTTCTCTGGTCAGCCAAAGTTTTTCTCTGCCTGTGTCTCTGCTTCAGTTCCTCGTTTCTCACCTGCTCTCCACCCACAAACTCCTGCTCCAGCTGCTTCAGCCTGTTATGAAATACAGTATCTAATAAATGCAGATCTATTGGTTTATTTTTATTACATTTTTGGGGCCAGTGTTGCTTTCTGCTTTACATAACGGCACACACCGCCACACTTTCTACTAGAAATTCAACAACACAATGAGTTTCTCACCTTTCTAAAACATGTCTCTGGTCCAGCTGACCTGGTGTGGCAAGCACAACTGTATCTACAGGAGAATTCTTCCCACTGGGACCTCCTTTGACACCGGCAACAACAGTGACTGAATGACTCTTCTATACAAACAAAATTATTTAGCTTGGTGAGATGAAATACTCCATCGACTGCAAAAACCTTCTTTAGATACGTCTGCATGATCTGACCCAAGACTTAATCACTGCACCTGGGTTACATCATGATCAAAATGTGCCTGTTCCACATCTTTAGTCATGACTGGAGTGATAAGCTCTTCTTTATGGCCTGCATCTGATTAAAGAGAGACATCAAGAAGTTTTAACATGATTAGTAGAATATTACATCAACAAACAGCATTTATCAACCAAACTTATGACCCTGAAATGAAATAATATTGAACAGTTGTTCAAACATTACCAATGGAACTCATTCGGCCAGTTCTGAACCTCTCCAGAGAAGAAAGTCTGGTCTCATATGATGTTCTCAAGGCAGCGATGTCCTCCTGAAGTTTGGCTTTGGACTCTTGTTCTGCATTGTACTCTGCCTGCAGCTTGGACAGTTTCTTCTCATATTCCTAAATGATCAGATGAAAGAGGTGAAAGAGTTTTTGGGCCGGTTAAGGTATTGATCCAGGAAACTACTTCATATGAATTGTTTTCCAGACACATTGGTCAATTCTATATTTTTTCAATATAAATCTATTTTTTGTCAGTTTTTCTTTTGTCTGTTGGAAAAAGACTGTAAATGTAATATTTGCTAAAAAAATTAGTCAACCTTTAGGAAATATTAAAGCGCACTACATGCCTAAAGCTAACAGACATGTTACCAAACTTCAGTTTTGACTCTTTAATTGACATTATCACACACCTCTTTGATCCTGTCTTTCTCTGCCTCGCTCTCTGATGTATTGCTCTGGGGTCGAGAGACGGAAGCTGAGGAATCTCGTGACCTCTGACCTGCCAACAGTGCTGATAACAAACCAACAGTTAATAATGCGCTCCTGAGCTTTCCTAACGCATTCATAACTGCAAAGCAACTGTACTGAAAAACACTTGTACTCAGAGCTTCTTGTATCGTATGATGAATGAAGATAAAGAAGAACAGGGCTGAGGGCTAGCTTCTTACAGGTAAGGTCGGCAGACCCCAGCTGACCGGAGATTAACGCCCTCAGTTTCTTTATCTCCTCTTGGTATTCACGCAGGAGGGCATCTTTAGGGTCCTCGTTGATGCGTGGCCGGTTCTGGATGCTCTTGGCACGGTTGGCGTATCGTAGAGTGCTGAGGCTCTCCTCATAGTTGTTGTCGGCAGGTGAGAGACAGGCCACCATAAGGGTACGAGTGTTTCCGCCCAATGAGTCCTGAAGCAAACGAGTGAGCTTTGAATCCCGGTATGGGATATGCTTGGAGCGACCGTCCACCAGAGCAGATATAACGTTGCCGAGAGCTGAAAGGGACAAGTTGATCTTGGTGGCTTCCTGAAGCCGGTCTCCGGTAGCACCGGTTTTTGACTGTCGCTCGCTTCCTGCAAGGTCCACGAGGTTGAGTTTACCAGCTCTGAGATGTTCTTCACCAGCAGCATCTAAACTCATATGAAGAACAGAGATGTTTTAAATCTTATGTGTATGCCCAGCTAACAGGGAACATTCACAACGTTGGCTAACGTTCTCTCAAAGTTATCAAAACATTCTTGAAGTAACGTTAGTAGGATTTTTTTAATATTGTTCATTAAATATATCAAAAATGTTACTCGTAAGTTGTTAGTGAAATGTTTTAAAACCACTACAGAATTAAAAAAAAGTTTGAAATGTTCCTATAAGTATGCAGTAAAATTTTTTATGTTTTTGTTACTAAAAGGAAATGTTCTTGCAACCTAAAAGTGCTAGATTTAAAGAATATTTTTACACTGTATATTTGTTTGACCTACTCTGTTTGTTAATGTGTGTGTTTCAGGCCTGACCTGTGCTACAGATCTCCAGGTGAATGGTAAATATGGAGTGAGAGCGAGAGGAATCTTTGTTCATGAGCGTGTAGCCCACAGATCGATTCCTCCAGCCCTGATCCATAATCCGCTCACATTCCCCAACGCTGTGGACCGTATGCATGGAGAGATCTCGTACGTACACACCACGTTCTGGATGTTCCTTTAGCTTTACCACACACACACAACAGAGACATTCAGTCCATCCACAATATAATAAGCTGTGTGGGATTTAATACTTTCAGTGTGGATATACCTCCAGCTTCTGTTTTGTGTCTTTTCCCAAAAGGTCTCTGATTTCCTCCTTGTAAATCTCCAGATAAGAGGCTCGTACAAGGAATTTTGTGTTCTCTGCACACTAGATAGAAAGGTTCAGATGTAGCGTGACATACTACAGTGTAGTATCCATATACAGTCACACAATATGAAGAGTTGTTACCTGTATTGTCTCAAAGATGTGTTCAAAAGCTCTGGGAATGATTCCTCTCTGTGAAGGAGGATCCAAAACACCTTGCATGGTGAACGACTTCCCGCTTCCTGTTTGTCCATAAGCGAAAATTGTCCCATTGTAGCCCTCAGTTACACCCTGTTAGCATAATTTTAGAACATTTGAAAATTTTGCGGTACAAAATCAATTATAAAAACAATTCATTCAAATAACTATGTTATTTACAATTCATGTTTTTTTAAAATAATTTTAGATATGCCTGCCCCTTTTATCTTCAACATTATATATTGTATTATATATAATTATAATTAGTACTTAGTGTGTTTAAGAATTGACCATAAAAAAGGTAAAGAAATACGTTTTGCTTGAAAGTAACATGACATGACATGAAATAAATGTGCAAGCAAAAAAAACAAACAATTAAAATTTCATGCAGGCTTTCTAAGAAGGAACCTACAGATTCTACAAAGTGTTTGTTGCAGCAGTGTCACAGAAGACCCAAGTTTTAGTCCACAAACCAAAAGGTTCCTAAAGTAACTACTTCTTTATATAGTCACAAAATAACTAACTTTTTAAACCACTTTTTTGTGGAACCAAAAGGCCCAACCATACGGCCCAACAAACCTTTATTGGTCTATTATAAGAGTGTCCACTACTTTATAACCCTTATTCCTGAATGTTTATGGACAAAAGAACCAAACAACTAGTAAACAATCTATTATAGAATAGGCTGTAGGTTACATCCGTGTCAGATTGAAACTGTTTTGGTGTTCTGTTTCGGATAAGGGATGGAGCAGGTATCATATACCCCAGGTCTATGTGTGCACACTACAATGTGCCCCTATAGAGACACACAGATCAAAATCCATATTACCTCCACCAGTGGATATGCGATCTCATTGTACATCTCTTCAGTTGAATGGTTGCTATAATAAGTCCCATCAAATGTGAACTGCTTGGGCGGCTCTTCCGTGGCTCCTGGTTTTTCAATGAAACACTGACAGCGGCCGCCGTCAATAGATATGACCATTTTGCAACTCAGCGCCTTTTCTCTGTCGTTTAGTGGTCGACATCTGACGACCACCTTCACGGACTCTGAAGCCATCTTGATGGGTTCGATTGCTTATCTGCTGAGCATAAATAGAAACATCACTGGACCGCAGCCAGTCGTGGTCATCTCATGGAAAGCAGCCGTTTTGTCAGTAGAAACGATGAGAAAGGCGCTTACTGTTATTGTCATGCGGTCCAGGTTCCTCAAAAGCGCGTTTAAGTTTAAGCTGCAGTTCGCGTCAAAAGCGACGCGAAATAAAGCAGCGCGTTTCTCTTGCTGCAGCGTTCTGCGTTGCCTAGCAACCTCAAACTTGCATTATTGACCTGCGCGTCAGCGCTTTAATACACAGTCAAGTAACATTGAGGTAACATTGCATTTACTATTATTGCAAACTGTATATATAAATTTAAAGCTTTTTTTATTGTATCGAATGTAACTACTCCGATTTTCTTTATTTTCCAGCTTAATATTAATAGTTTAATTTATGACACATAGTCACAAAATTGCACAAATGAAAATTCAATGAAGCTTTCTTTTCTGTATAGCGCCTTAAAACGCAAATGTTCGTTTTTTGGGGGGGTGAAATGTGACCTTGACTGGGTTAAAGAGATTTTCCAGTGTCGTCTTTAAAATAAATAAGTATTGAACAGACATCAGGCATATAGGCTCAATTAAAGTTTATGCAAAAGGCTAGACATCACTTATATTAGCACAAAGCCAATAACAGGAAATGTTTAAGTTCGGTAAAAAAAAAAAAAAAATTTTAGGAATACCAAACATTAAGGTAGCAAAGAAAAATCCACCAACTGGACAGTGAAAGTTATGGAGTCTGAGGTTATCACTCAAGATCTCTGAAACTGGTGAAAATATACAAACCAAAACAAGACCAGTAATAATACAAGTGCACAGTGCTGTCAAGACAAATTATTAGACATACACTTAAAAATAATATTCTGTGCCTTTGCCAAATACGCCGAGTACATGTAAAAGTTGACGTTAACATGAAAGACATCACACTGTCCCAAAAAGAAAAAGATAAAAATGACATAAGTGCTTCAGTGAGTTGAACACAGCCAAGAGCAAAACATGGGTGACTATTAAACATAATAAAGGCAGTGTCAGTGATTAAGGTCATAGTTAGGACGACTTATTGATGTCAGCAGCTTTATAATGTTTAAAATATAGTAAAATTGTCTTTAAAAAAACTGTATCATTAAAAAAAGGGAACCAAGGGAGGAACTGGATTCAAACATAGCTATAACACTGGCTTTTCAACTGGCCCTTCTTGCTATATTGCTGTAAATGTGAACTCCTGTTTCCAATGTCCTCCCAATCATAGCAGTGGTTCACCCGGGCACAACTCAGAGAACATTCCAGCTCTTCACTGACCTCCGTGTAGTGCATGATCAAAGCTGCAAGACTTTCAAACTCAACCTGGCATTTCTGCAAAAAGACAGTTCCGGAGATGAGACAAGACAGCATTTTTGGGAAAGTGTTCTCTGGACTTCTAGACCTGTAAATTGTCTCTTACCTCAAGGCGGAATTTCCCCTTGGAATTCCTAATAGAAAGAGTTACCAGCCCTGACAGAAAGCGGACGATAAGAGAGCCACGGTTTGGCTTTTTGGGGTCAGGATATAACAGGAAGGCACCAAGTACATCATCTGCCAGCAGTTTGGAGCTACAGTCACTGCAATGGAAACCAAATACTAAAGACAAGAGTTCAATGGGTAGAGCATTGTGTTAGCAGTGCAAAGGTCACGGGTTCGTTTCCCAGGGAACACTATATGCGTGCTATATAAGTGAACTTCTTGGATGTAGCCTCTTGTGCATAATTCACAATATAGCCCAGCCCACAATACTCCACAGATTTCTGCACAACTGCAGGAAAGCTCTGTAAACTCTATCTTGGCCTACTTAATACTTCCATCTATCTTTAAATTTCATAGACAAAATGCTACTATGGAAACATGAAAAACATGCAAGTAACTATTGAGGAATACTGCAAACGAAAGCGTTGACTTGTGATCAGGACATTTAAGGTAACAAGTAATCTGTTAATCATCCAAGTTAACACTAACCTAGAGACGCCAGCCCAGCACCAGACCGCCTGAGCCAGAGCTTCTTCTGTCTCGGCCAGATTGGGAGAGCGAGCACTGTCTGCTTTTGTGCTTTCCTGATCCTTTTCTGTTTCACACAGAGAAAAGATTCTTTAGACTCCCATAGGAATCCAGTTCTCATTGGTCTCACAATATTTGTTTGTTTTGGCAATAATGGAGATCCACAAGTTATTTTAGAAGAGCATTTTAAAGCTGCAACCTTCTCTACTGCCATCTAAAATGTTACAATGAAACGTAAAACTGCAGGTTACTTTACACACTTTACGTTTCGTCAAACTGACGATTCCTGGAAATTGGATCCCACAGCTTAAACTTTAAATGTACCTTACCCCAATTCATAACAGTAAGATTATCAGTATGAACACTGACTGATCGGTCATATACTTGCTCAATAACAGATTTGCATTAATTAAAAAAAAAAAAAAAACTATGGATTGCAGCTTTAAAGCGAATGTTCCGTGCAGTACTTTGACTGCAAAATAATTAATGGTTTTTAATAAACTAAAAATAAAAAAATTGAAACATTATGCAACTAGCAAAAATTATTTTGTGAAAATTCTAAAGAAAGGGGACCGACCACCAAATTAGATTCACCACCCACCAAACCCAAAGCACACCCCTCACAATTACCCAGTGTCTAAGTTGCTAACCACCAATGTGTGCATTACCTAATGAACTCTCTCACTCTTGAAAGCACTCTATGAACACTTATCCCACCTTGTGGAGCATTCAGTTTATCCTGCAGATGGCGCTGTTTGAGAGGAGTAAAGGTAAATGAGCGATACGCTCCAGAACGGAACGCTTTGGTCCGAATCGCCATTTTACGAACTAGAGTTGGAGACGAAGTAGGACCCTCTTCTGGACTACTCAAAAGCTCTGGATTCGGTTCCAAGACAACCTGTTTTAGAAAATTCAATGAAACTTCTCTTGTAAGAGCTTCAACAAAAATGATAATTACACAGCATAGAAATTTGTGCTCACTATCTGTTTGAACAAACCTTTGCCCCGGGCAGCAGACCCTGAGTTGGGGCCCTGCGGAAGGACACGAGAGCACTAACACTGAGCGGGAATCCTTGATTAAGCAGCGATGGGGTTCGAGTAGGTTTCTTTCCAGAACGTTCCTCTTGAGCTTCTTCTGGATGCTTCTCTAGAAAATACAGCTGAAAACAGCGGCAAAGCAGCAGGTTCAAGAACTGGGCCTTCAGAAAAACAAAAACAAACAGACAAGTCAAAGTATTTAAAGTTTATTTTGTTCAGCTCAACCTTATCTAGTTATGCAACATTTGAAGATATTTGATTTGGTAAGACATTGGTATTTGACATTTAAGCTGGCAGGACAAATCAAAAACATGTCTTGAGGGCTTCTAAATGTCATTACTGTAGTTTAAAAAAAAAAAAAGCACAACATTGATTCTAAAACTGATGTTGTGAAATTTGAGAGGCTTTTATTTGAAATTCAAATAATTTTTTATACGGCTGTTTTTGTGGTGGATGGATTTCGTCATGTTGAGACTTACAGCTCTGGCATGTCTTGCTCGGAAGAGATGGCAGTAAAGCTGGACGTCAGAATTTCCAGGATTATGGGAGACGAAGGCAAACTGGGCATCAGAGGGACGGGTAGTGGACAGCGAGATTCGACTCATTGCATGAGCCATGAGGAGCTTCTAATGATACATATCAATCACAAGTTCAACTTTTATGCAAAGCACAGAGCATGTCAGATATCCCTGCTTATAAAACTGCTAAACCCAGCCTAAGCTGGTTGGCTTGTCTTAGCTGGTTTAAGATGGGCCTCCCAGCCTGGCAAAGGTAGTTTTTTTAGGTGGCCAAGCTGGTTTTAGCTGAAAGGTCAGCTGGTCTTCCAGCTTCACCAGCTAACAAAAGTGGCCAAAACCCCTTCTAAACCAACCTGCTAAACCATCTTAACCAACTAAAACCAGGCTGAGAGACCAGCTACAACCTGCCAACCATCTAAGGTTGGTTTTAACCATTTTTTAACAAGAATCAAAGGCCGGCACAGTAGTAGATCTTACCGTTTCATCCTCATCATAAACTTTGACTCCTTTGACAGAGAATTTTAATGAAACCGTTCTCTTGCTATGACACTCCTGCAGTTAGAGATGATCAGAATTAATAAAAAATGATCAAATAAAACATATATTTGAGATTATATACAGCACACATATGACCTTGAGGGACTTTAGCTGAGTGTGCAGCTGGTGAATTTGGTCATCCAGACAGCTGTCATCCACAGGAAATGAGCCGATGTACTAGACAAATAGACAAGAATGTTAAGCAATCATCAACACTGAGTTCATGATGCATCATCACAGTTGCGACACAAACGCTGATTAAAAGTGAATTTCACCTCAGCAGATCTGGTAACAATCCCACGATCTCTGCCCGCCGTCTCGCCCATGTCTCCGCCAGCTACTGTTTCACCAAAGTTAATAATGCTCAAAGTTAAATTAAAACCGCATATCCGACATTTAAACCACACAAGTGAAAAACAGCTAAACAGCATTGTGTAAATACCACGCATTCCTCAAAGATTCAAGTTAAATCTCTTAACAAGGCAGCATGTGGTACAGACTTATGCGACGTTCAAATGCATCGACATTGAGACAGAAATATAGTTTATAAAGTTTTTCTTTTTAACTTCGGCGGTTTCAGTTAAGTTTACAAGTTTAAATATTACATCTTATTTAATAGCAAGGCATAAAAACAAAGCATAAACACGAGTAATAAACTCACAATCATTAATCCACGACCGAACCTGGCAGGGCGGGTCGATTGTCCGTCCGGAGCGTCTGAACTCCTGCCTCACCTTAATGCACTAAATCCCGCCTATCAAACCCTGGATGCATCCCAATGGATTTTCCCAACATCAAAATCTCCGCCTACAGCACATCATCATGAAACTTACTGGTTAAAAAAGCCGTGACTAGTTATTCGCAATGTGAAATTTCCTGTTATTTAAGCGAATCGATTTGAAATCTTCAGACTTGCGAGTTAGTGATACAGATTCAATCCGTTTTACGATTCGGTTTTGTCCGATTAATAAAACACCACAAGATCAGTTATGCATGTCTCTACGAAAGCAGAAAAGGTTTCAAACCTTAAGTAAATGTTTAGATATACTTTAAAAACAAGTCAGGACAAGCTACTTCAGTAAACAATAAAAACCCATCAGATCTTGTCAGAACACGGTGAAGAATTTGTTATAGTGAGTTGAAGCTTGTTGGTCATTACTGTTACACCCATTGTGACCAATTTTATCAACCCATAATCTATTGTTATCAACAGCCTTAGCTGAATATTAAACCAAACCAGGCAAATGAAACAATAGTCAAATGTTCAAGTACAAATATAGTCACTTTATTAAGGACTACAGAAAAGTGTATCAGTTACATGCATGCAGGATAAGGGTGAGCAGTACTCATAAAATTACATCTAACTCCCCTGACAAACTAACACACAAGAATATGGCAAGTGCATCAAATGTTTTAAACATTTGCTTTTCAACTTATATTCTTCTTCATAGACTATATAGAAAAAATGACAGTCAAAGATATAGATGCCAAAGTTACTTTAATGATCCTTTAATCAGACTTGAACCTTAATTTCGTATTTAGGTCGACATTTAACTGAAAGTTACATGAAGGAACAATCAGCAACGAAACTCTTCAAATTACAACAACAGTAGCTAAAGACCTAATTTCACAAAACATGACCGTAAAGTAAACTTACAAAGTTTCTTGAGCACTGATGATACTTAAATGTTAAAGAAAGGGGCATCTGAACAACTAAAATGATCGCCTCTATAGAAACACTAACAAAGACCTTCAAATCATTCTTTTCTCATCGGTGAAGAACATAGGCGATGTGATGGCTCCTTCTGAACGGTCACATAATGGTGACAGTAATAAACGTCTTAACACAAACAGTAGCATCTCTACCCTACCTCTTTACCTGTAATTTAGCAATACTGAACAGAAAATACGCCTGTATTAGGAAAACAGCAGAGTAACTTTGAAAAGGCCAGTATCTTTAAACAGAGGCCGAAAGACAGAGAAAAAGGGAATTCTAAAAAAACGGGAAAATAAACAGCACTGCCATCTACAGATATACAGTAGATCTTTCCAGCCACTGGCTAACACTGGTTTATTTCCTGGCTCGGAGTGACTTCCGTGAGGCGGGTTTAGTTTTCACAGCTGGCTCACTTTTCTCCTTAGCTGCCTTGGGGACTGGCCGTTTGGACCCTCTACTTGTCATCTTTTTGACTGCCGGCGTTTTGGGTTTGCTGGTCGGTGCAGCTTTCTTGACTGGTGTGGCTTTAACTGGTTCAGGTGTTTTTTTAGAAGCGGTTTTGCTCGCAGCGGGCGCAGGTTTCTTGGATGGTTGAGCGGTTTTCTTGGCTGGTGCAACTGATCTTTTTGCCGCAGCAGGTTTTCGGCTGTTGCTTTTGCTTTGACGAGCTTTAGAGCGAGACACCGGCTTTGCACGTCGGGCAACCCTGCAGACAAAAAGCACATTTAGCCTTGAAAGGAAAATCTTGAAACGTGACACCAAAACAGTCACCACATCAAGAAACAGAGCCATGATAACAGAACAAAAGATTATCACACTTTACTCTGTCTGTCAGTGGTTGCTAAATGGTTGCATGGGTGTTGCTAGGATGTTGTGGGTGGTTGCACAAAGAATCATTGTGAAGAATCTTGATGCTCATCTTAGCACTAATAATCAATGTATTAAGGTGATTTACTTTTTTGGAGGAGGAGGAGGCTCATCATCTTCTGATTCTTCCTCATCAGATTCCTCTGACTCTTCTTCATCAGATGAGTCTCCACTTTTCCTCTTGCGCTTGAGTTTCTCTTCCTCCTTCTGTTTGAGTTTTTCCATCATTTCAGGAAACAGAATCGCTGGGCTGCAGAAGACCAAACAGACAAGAAGTTCCATCATGTTGTAATTTCATCATAACTATTTCTCCTCTGTCACAACTCCATGACTAAATGGATAAAACCCCAGTGTGACGCAATGATTAACCCAGGTTTAAAATAACCAGGGGTTAACCATTTCAAACACAAACTGTCAGAAAAACAAATGTTATATTTTACAATGCTTCCACTGAGCCGAACGTACCTTGGGTAATATGGATAGCTAAGCTGGTATGAGCCACTGAGTCCATGACCAGATATCTGCTCCATCCAGCCCATCATCTTACACTTCTGCAAGGTCCTCTTCAGGTTGGACACTGTGAACACATAAACGTGTTCAGAACATCTGCATAACACATACTTCAATCGATTACGTTGTGTGTTCTGGGATTGGTCACACAGATGTGGTGAATACAAGGGTATTTTAAGGGTGGCTGTAATACAAGCAAGGACAGATCAAGAGATGTTTGGGGGCCTAAATTCTTTATGCAAGTATATTTATGAGAGTTACACAAAGAGGTGGCCTTAAACAAAAGCAAGCGTAATTGAGTCCTTAGAGAAAAAATATACCCAAGGCTCTGATAAGTGAGATGTTATTGTGCCTTACCAACAAAATAACCATTCTGCTGCTTCTGTTTCTCCACCAGGAATTTGCGCAGTATGGTGATGCTGCAGGTCTTGGGTTCGTTCATGGCTGTGATGGCGGCCACTATAGCATCTTCTAGCAGCCCGCCGCCCATGAGCACCTTATTCCCTGCTTTTTTCAGCTGTTATGACACAAAAAGATTCCCAGTGAAGACCTCGATGTGGCCATGAATCAGCTCAAGAAGACAACTGACCTGGAATGTTCCAGAAGCTCCCTTGCCAGTGATCTGCTCCAGGTAGCCCTTTTCCACTGATCTCTGCAGGCAGTTCTTCAACACGTCTGGCCTGTTCTCCACATTGAGCTGTGGGAAGTGTTGCTCCAGGTATTTCTTGATCAGGATGTAGGATGCCTCTTTGGGTTCACAGAGGCGTGTCATGATCAGAGGCAGAGATTCTCCCAGTGTCTCCTTCGGCCCTGCAGTCACAACCGGCTTCTAACAACCAATCCCAGAACACACAACGTCAAAAGTTATGATCAAAGAGAGGGTTTCAGCGAAGTACTCATTTATTTCTTAACTAAACACATTCAAACAGCCTTAAAGCAATGCAAACACTCCGCAGCCTGGCAAACCATGTGAACAAGTCACTTTAGGACCACAGTGTGCAGTTACGGTACCTTTCCAATTGCGAAGCTTCCAGATAAACCTTTGCCCTTCAACTGTGGGAAAAGTAAAGGTAAAGATAAAGTATGTCATTTAATCTACTGTATGTACAGTTAAAAGAACAATGGCATTTAATGGCAGATCACCTGTTTGACAGACCCCTTCTCAACCATTCGCTTCAGGGCCTTCTTATATAGATTTTTGGTCTTATTGTCCATTTCCACAGTCGGATATTTCTTCAGCACAAACTTCATAATGGTGACCAAAGATGCACCGCTCCGTTGCTCTTTGCAACTCTGTTGGTAAAAATTTTAAACATGCAAGACCTTAAAACAAAATGGAGAACAAAAGCAGTAAAGCATGAAGATCGTTTTAAAATTCACAGATATTTCCAGGTGTTCCGTGAGAGTTGGAACCAACTTAAGAGTTAGTTGTAGGAGAACCTTTAATAAAACAAGAGCCCCAATGATTCTAAATCAGACCTCAATAGCTTCTATGATGACTTCTTCAGCTTTGGGTTGGGAAAATGCGGCCATGTTGACTTTGTTTGCAGAGACGGTTGCCCAGGATGGAATCTTCTTTTTGATCTTTTTGCCTTTGTCATCCACTTCTTTTTCACTGTAACAGTTAAAGAAACAAATGCATGAAACAGTTTTATTCAAAAAAGGAGTGAAAAGAAACAACCGTTAACCAAAAGTCCCTAAATAGTGCCTGACAGGCAGAAAACGTACACTTTGGCTACGGCTTCCTTCACTTTCTTTTTCTTGTTTTTTCCTTGTTCAGTTCCTGGCTCCTCTGGTTTCTCTCCTTCATTAGGTTTCTCTCCATCAGTTTTGGCCTGCTCCTGCTCAGCATCAGGAGAGCTCACTTTCTCCCCTTCACCCGCGGCCACCGCCTCCTCCTCACGGGCGGGTTCAGCAGGAGCTGGGTCTTTATTTTTCTCCTTCTCCTCTACAGGAGTG
Organism: Ambastaia sidthimunki; assembly: GCA_036877625.1. Lineage (NCBI taxonomy): Eukaryota > Metazoa > Chordata > Actinopteri > Cypriniformes > Botiidae > Ambastaia > Ambastaia sidthimunki. The sequence goes on from JAZGTK010002118.1 coordinate 15,031, forward strand.
GACCCTTCAGCTTTAGCCTCTGTGGAACAAGAAGATAGCAAAGATGCTCTGGATTGAGTTTTATGGTTTCTTGACAGTTCATATTTTGCAGACTGAGCGGAAATCACATCACGTTCTGTTGCAGCAGTTTATTTGAAACCGGAATAACTTTTAGCATTTTCTTTTGCAAACATCATGTCACGTAGTTTAACATTACAGCTGTATTAAAGAGAGATGTATTAAACATAAATTGTGCGTTATATTTAAAGACTTCCAAAAGCATACAAAAGCTTTGTGTAAGAAACAGACCTAAAAGTCTTACTGTTTTAAACTCATATGTTGTTTGTTAACAAAGGTGTGTGAGTAAATGACTAATAATTAAATGACTAATAATTTTAAATTTTGGGTGAATTATTGCTTTAACAACATATTTCTTATTAAGTGGCGAGGTTCCATTTTGTGCATATTCTAATTATTTAGCCCGTCATGGGGGCAGTAAAACGTACCTCCCTCAGGGGCATTTGCTGGGGGGGCATCTTCCTTGGGTGGAGCAGCAGCTCTTCTGCGAATAGGCATGACTGTAGCCTGCCAGCAAAAAGACTTTATTAACATTTATTTCAAATAATTAACAAACACAGTGCATTTAACTTACTCTGCACATATTTTGTGTGCATCTTAAATTGGAATACATTAGAAACACGTTGCATGGTGAATTGTGTTATAATGGACTATATATTGTGGAAAATGCACAGAAAAATTTACAAAATGAAAACATTTATTAAGAACGTATTTGAAGGGCGAAGGCGCACGTTATTGACCTCTGCTTTGCAAAAGAAACCTTGTGCAGAGAAAAGCACGCAGACAGACAGGCGCTGGACATAAAAGCACAGCAAATTAATGAGCAACACCATTGTTTATATGCTCCATATATTTTCTTTGGTGGGATATGGACTGCGAAATGTGCAAACAGTCACAGTTTCATGCAGCATATCAATGCACAAGAACCCAACTGCATGCAAAAACAATTAAATCGAAAATGGCCATTTTGTCTATTTTATCGTGTACAGTAATGGCGCTGCGTTGGGCTGAAAACGGTAAATGCATGAGCTTGCAAATACAAAGGAATAAAGACACACACACGGCTACAGAACGTACAAAAGAGGCTATAAACGCACAATGCATTATTTCGTTATTAGCTTTATAACGCATACCTTGATGTACTGCTTTATCGGTTGAAAGAAACACTCCCTTCTTTTTGCAATTCTCTGTTTACGTGCCCCTCCCCCACGTGCGTACACGTAAAAACGTGGGCGTGCACGGATGCGTGCGCGTGCCAAGCACGTCCACCGGCGTGTCCGTCGTGAGCGACTGTCAGAGAGACAACATTTTATTTTAATTTTTGCATGAAAAATAATTTGACATGCTCATATCCAGCAAAATTATTTGTCATTTGGATTTTAAATAATACTGCAATAAATATGTTTTCATAGGTACATTATTCCAGTATTGCTCCAATATTACAGTTCTGATCCCCCAATCAGTATGAGGTCTTAAAACTTTTTGTATAACAATTGTAAGAGATTGTAAATTTGCTGTTTAAAACAGATATCAATTGTGTTAGCAGTGCAAAGGTTGTGTTTGATTGACAGGGAACACTCACCTGATAAAGAATGTATGTAGACACTGTTATATAAGACACTGTTAGTCGCTTTGGATAAAAGTGTCAATCAAATGCATAAATGTAAATGTAAAAACCTCTGTGTAGCCCTTTGATGGACCATCAACCTTCAGTGTGGTTCCCTGCCTTTGCCCAAGATTGAAAATCGATTGAAATAACAGTTTTAGATGGAATGCAACATCTAAAACATCTAAAAAGCAATGTTTTATTTGTTGTTGTTGCATAAAACATTAACTATTCATATGCCAATAGATACTTATATTATCTGTTATCCTTAGCATATCATGGTACTGCCACAGTAAGTATTGGTAAGGAAATATTTAAAAAGCACGTCCCTTCTTGATGCAAAATATTGAGATTAAACAAATAGAAAAAACAGTTGGACTGCAGAACACAACTTGCGGGGTTCCACCATATAAAACAACACCCACACACTATCTGTGTTTTTAAACCCTGCATGTGGTGTCCCACGCAATAATCCAGCCCTTGCAACCTGCCGCTTCATAAACACAAGACAAAACGCTTTCCCATCTAAATCATCATCAACATGTCTGTCTCTGAGCATGTTAGATTAATCAAGATTTTTTTTGTACATTTTTGTTTGATGTCTGTTCATACTAGGCGGTTACCATGCCAACACAAACCATCATCTTTTCAGAGGGATGGCCCACTGTTGCCTTGGAGACACGTCCAATGAAATTGGCCTAAAAGTGATATTGCAATTTCATTGGTGTAATTGTTCAATGCGTTTTCGTGTCTTCTGGGATAAAGTTTTGTTTAGAAGAAACATCCACAAGCTTAAGTATTTTTTAGCAACAGGTCTGAATGCATTTTTGGCATCTAACCTCTCCTAGATAAAAAGTTTGTTTGATCATTTTAATTTTTTAGATAAACAAGATGTAAAACGTCACAAAGCAAACGCACATTGCCATCAACCAAAGCAAAACAAAGAATAACTCAAACCAAGTTAAAATATGTTAACTTTTATGTGCTATTTGATTTAGAGGTTGAATAAACATTTTCATAGAAGCCAACAACAGCATAAGATCCCGCCCACTGTGCGGATCTTCCTACAAAGCCACGCCTCCTCCAACACGTGAGCTCGTGTTAAATTTGACCGGCAAGTACGCCGTCCTATGAATGCATGTGAAGCGAATTGAATGGTTGGATCAACACGGTCATGCAACTCCCACAGATGATATATGAATATATTTAGACAACTTATTGATGGCTATCAGGATGTGAAGAGACATTCACTGGAAAAATGGACAACCCTCCCATAAGTACTGTGTTAAATGCAGGTATTGCTGTGGATGAAACGTTCATTGAGTTTAATACACGCTGTCCATTGCTCAGTTATTTGCATTGCTGTCTATACTAATATAAGTTAATGTAACTACGATGCAGGTTATTGCTGATGGTTGAATGTTTTGCAAACTGGTGGGCGTCTCTGTTTAGTGTGGGAACTACAATGTTGCACAGCTCAGACATGCATGTTTACATGGACCCAAACTGAGAATTTACTCTGATCTTGTGGTCTTGATCTGGATCAGGGGTCTGTTTTCGCTTGGTAGTCACTTTTAAGCATAACGACTTGTAGTGCATTTAAAATCTACATCAGTGCATGTGTTGCGGCCTAGAACATGATGCTGTTTTTTATTGGCGTATTTTACAAGTTCAGAACTTTGAAACTTTTGGTAATGGAAAGAGTCTGAATAATTGTTTTTGGATTCGCTGATTTCACTGGTTAGATAAATGCACAGCTATTTAAATGAGGGCTCAAATGAAAGCATGGGATGATTTCCCTCTCATTGGAAGTTTTGGAGGTCTAGCTCCAGTGAAACTTCCTGGAGAAGCCAGCTGGCCTGGAATGAATGGATGAAAAGAAGGATGAGATGTTTTCGTGTGATTCCTCGTGTAAAGGACTATCCCCAACCAGAAGTCATTGAAATGCTTATTTGCCGTCCGTTTTGAACCCAGAATGCTAATTATACTAATTGCAACAATTTTGTAACTTCATTTCTCTTTTGGTTCTTATCCTTCCCCAGCTGGGAAGAAGTTTTTTAAAGGAGGAAAACCTCGATTCAAAACGTTTATGATTTTAGGTTTGCATTTATGATATGATCAATATGGCATTATGATCAGCATTATTTTCTGTGATTTTATCCAAGACTCACCAATGTGTCCATCACTGTGTCCATCTACTTATAACATTGTCTAATTAGTTAAATGTACTGATAAATTATAAAAAGTCCATTCTGAAGCAAAATGAGGCGTGCAGGAAAGACTTGCAATCATAACTCTTGACCGCTAGAGGTTGCTGTTAAACAGTTTTCCTTTATCATTGAGGTTACCTGTGTTTATTGCTTCCACCTGTTTGAGGCCGCTGATCTAATAGAGAGTCTGTGTTCCTAGTGTGAACTGCTCAAGTTAAATCTGCTTTCAAAAGTGATTTTAGAGTCTCTTGTTTGTATTTGGTTAATAGTCTTTTGTTTTGTCTGGTAGTGAAGAGAATATATTTTAATATAAAGGATATTTCCATAAACAGTGGCTTTATTTTTACACTGGCAGAAAACAGTGCTAAAAATATACTTTTGGAAAAATACAATGTTGATGTGTTGATCATAAACCCGTTCTATGGCCAAAATATACCTTATGTGTTTTAGTGTAAGTTTATATCTAGCATTTAAGCTGAAGTAAGTGTGTAAATGGGTTTAAGTTTAAACACTTTAGACACAAAGCTCTGTTTGGTTTGTATCATATTATGGATGCTTTCTTAAATAGGTACATGGGTGAACTCTAGTTGAGATGAACTATTGCAGCTTATTTTTAAAACATGGTGTTTGGATCAGCATGATTGCCAGTTTTTTGCTGTGCTTCATTTGGTTAAGTAATTGCTTGCTCGCTGTTTTGCAAAATTGCTGTAAATTATAATGGAATTCATTGGTCATTATTTTCATCAATTTGTTGTAGCCCCAAACTTTTCTCAAACTGAGTTGTACAAGTTTGATTTGAAACCATTGTTCCAAACACACTGTATAAATTTGAGTTGCAGCACAGCTGAGATGCGTGTCTGTAGCTTTTAATGCACTATTTGCCTGTTTCTGTCCAATACAAACAGAAAGAACTGTGGACCAGCTGTGTGAGCAGGAGGTGGACTGGGAAAGGACTCAGCTGTAGTGTCTGTACCACCATGCCAATACTCTGTGCCAGTCAGTCAGCTCTATTTCAATTAGACCACAAAATGAGTTAATCTAATACAGACAGTGAGGAGAGACTCGGCAAACACACTTTTGCTTTTACCTACAATTATTTAAACTGTAAAGACTTCCGCCTTTCCGAGCGTAATTGGAGGATGACTTAATCAAACTCAGATGAACACAATCATGGTTAGATTCGCACATCCTGATAGACTTCTTTGTCGAAGGATTAGCTCATGTCAAGCAGCCAAATCCTTATAGACACTCGAAAATGTGATAATTATTGTCGCTTACTGTTGCCTTGGCAACCAGCTGGAACACCCTAGCATCGTGACAGAGACTTGGATGGGTAAGCACCAATAATATTTGCTTTAGAAAATGTACAAATCTAGTTCTGCTTTGCAAATGTCAAATCTACGGAAGCCCGTTTCTGCCACATCAGGTTATTGCTTGTCGCACAGTGATCCTGCATATCAGAAGGAAAAACAGTATATGTAGATGTTATGTATTTATTTGGAAAAACATCTAAAAGTATTAAGGTATAATTTTGAGGTAACAGCTCAACATTTGATAGATAATGAGATATATCTAGAAATAATGGTGAATATCTAAAAAAGTTGAATATCTAAAATAATAATAATGTTGTTGAAATGTGGCTTTCATAATACCCCATAATTGTATTTCATTGTGAATTAAAAGCAAACCAGAGCCACTATTCTTTTTCCTCAGAGTCTCAAATCTCAAGACCCATTGAAGCTGAGGACCTGACCTCCGCCTTCATGGTGTTAAATGGGGCTTGCCTTGAAGAACTTAAATGAACTTTTAATCCCAATTAAACCAATGTCAGTACCACACCGTTAGCCATTAGCCGTTAGCTGAGGAACAGTCATCATATCTTCAACCAAATCCCCTTTCAGCTTCTCTCATTCTGTTTTCATGCAGGTGGTTATGGGACGTGTGCAGTTGAGAACAGTGATCATCTGTTAGTGCCACAGCTGAAGCAGCTCGAGATGGAGTCAAAATTAGTATCGATTTAACTGATGATTCCAGCAGCATTGCTTTGGGTGTGAAATTACAATTTTACCAGCTGGAAGAGACGTTTGGTCACTTTAAAAGAACACTATGTCTTTATTCACCTGTGCATTTTCTCTGTTTCAAAGCAGAAAGCTGCACATAAACGTGGCATCAACAAGGTAAAACAAGGTAATATTTAATGTTCTCAGCAGTAAAGGCTTTCTTAACATCACGCAACATTGCAAGTATTGATAAATTGATCCAGAAATGATTGTGTGTGACACATTCAATGATGTGCAATCAGGCTTGTGAACTATTCAGAATTGAGCTGAAAATCTCCTGTCAGTATCCTGATAATTAAATGAGAAAGGGGGCATAATTCTCATTTAGGAGGTAGAACAGCATATAAAGTTAAATTCACATGAATTCATATAACCTTTGTAGATTTGTTTTAGTGTAAATTATCCACAGACATGTTATCATGTACGACAGTCATGTCCTGTTTCCACAAACATACAGTATATTAATAATCAATGCTTGATACGTCCCCTACTGAGAATTCTATTGAATTCTTATTATGTGAAAACAATGTGATGGGCATTTTCTGGTGCTGTTTGGTAAATAATAATCTTTCTCTGTCAGATCAAATATCAAATGTAAATGTTGCATTGATGTTAATCAAATCTTAAATGTTCAAGCTATAGCTTGAATTATAGTTTAGTCAATACTGCTTAGAATAAAAAGCAAAAATCCCAGTTGCCCAACCCAGCACACCAGCCATCACATTAGTAATAATTATTTATCTGGTTTAAATGCACATGTGATACTTAATTATAGAAGGTAACGCTTAAACGTTAAAGAAATGTATATTAAATGGATTATTGTCATTTATTAGAGGCTGTTCTGATGCTTCATACTACAGGACTTTGGATCTAGGGCACGGGCGCGTTCACGCCGCTCCTCCGCCCAGCTTCTGTTCCCTTGCTCGCTCCCGCTCCGCGCGTGCTCGCTCGAGCCTTACCGCTGGGCGCAGGCGTGCGCGCTCCGCTCAGGATGCTGGATCGTAGGTGATGATGGCGGAAGAGGAGCTACGTTGAATTTTCTCCCGAGTTTTTTTTTCTTTTTTAAATACACCCGTATCGGACGCTCGTCAACACATCTCGTCTTTCGCCTGCGTCTCGCTCTTGAGGGACTATGGGGAACGAAGCCAGCCTTGAAGGAGAAGGCCAACCCGGGCAACCGGGAGGCGCTGTCCCCGCGGCTGGAGCCCCGGTTTCCGTTTCAGCACCGGCGGGCGGTGGACAGCTCCACAAGCCGAGCAATGGAGCACCTGTCGGGGGAATGGGAACCGGACACGGACCGGGAATGAACAGGTAGCTTGAATCATAGCAACAGCTCGGAAATCCTACAGACGCGATGCAATGCTTTGATATGGGGCTAAAGGAAGCATTACACCGCGTTTAATTTATTTTTATACACCAGATACGCAAACAATGTGCGTTTTATTGAAATTACACTCAGTTTTGGTCATATTTAAATAGATTAAACTTAAACCCAACCTATCTTATTCTGAACATACTAAAGCAGTTAGAAATGATGTATATGTGCATGAGGTCAGGAATCGACTAACATCATGTGTTTGACTCGTAGGTTATTTGATCTCATAGGGATATTTGATGCATAGATCTGCTATTTACGTATTGATATACATTATATAGCCAGTCATGTGAACCGGGGAGTGTTTTGGTTAGACATGCAGTCATCCGTAGTATATTTTCCATTCATTAGCCAGTCTACGCTTCCATATCCCTGCGCCGTCCCAAACCGAGCCCGCTGTTGGGGTAAATGTATATAGGGTCTATATATAGGGTGTATAAACAACATATTTTATTATGAGACGCATACTATACATTTGAACCATATATGTATATAATCACGACATTGTATTTAAACAAAATAGGTGTTTTTTATAGGCGATACTGTAGGTTATGAAAGCTATAGGGATGTGATCACGTGTCAGATGTATTCCTGTATTTTATAGGCTGTATTCCTGTATTTAATAGGGTCTTATGATATAATAAAACATCAGTATATATAGGTGCAGTATCGCAAGCGTCCGTAGAGCCGCCAATTGATAAAAAACGCTTTGCGTTTCCAGCCACGCCTAACGGGGCTGCTATCAAAATGCGTTTGTACTACATTCACACTGTAAAAACACTTTACTGGAGAGCGCAGGCATGATAAAATGTTACAGAATTAATAATTGATCACATTTTGACGAGGATCCATGTGACTAATCTGTACACGTGCATCTCCACTGCAATCTGTGCAAATAATTTAACGTGTGAAATTCAAACAGTTTAATATTATTTATACCTCATTGCATAATGTATGTTGGTTACTTATTTGTTAATTATCCTTCTTTAGATTTAAATTATATCAGCTCATTTTGCATTAAGGTCCAGGGTTTTACATTGAAGCGTGGGTCATAGTTTCTTTCATGTTTCATGTGTGATTTTGATATAATTATGGATGAAGGCGGGTCATGCAACCAGTGCATGTGGCTAGCTACATTGCTTAGCATCTACCAAGTGACATGAATTTGAATCAGAATGCTCGTAGATTATCCTGTACATTTTGTTAGTCTAATTATGCATTATTATACGATTTGTGGTATGCTATTATTTGCATTTAGCATTGTTTATTCCCTGCTGCCCGTGACCCCCTTCAGAACACACCGGCGACTAATTTTTGTGTCACCACCTGCCAGTTTTTAATCACTGTGTGTAGATTGCGTAATATCCCCGATTTTGTCTCAGAAATATAACTGGTGGTGTTTTTTGCGTAAATCACATCTCGAGTGTTTTTAAGTGCAAATACATTGTGCAGCCAACCTGAAACATCGATTTACAATTCAACGATGCAAAGAAATGTATTTGTTACAGGATGGTGCACTAGCTGTCTGTTTGTCTTTGGTCAGATCTGTTACAGTAAGACTTCACATTTTCCACTCATTCATTTAACAGATGCTTTTATCCATAGCAACTTACAAGAGAGGACGTTTAACGTTTTGCAGTCTTCAAATGTACGTATTCTAGATGTCAGTTTTTAGCATACACTGATTGGTTTGTTCCTAAGCTCAGGTTGCGTCTGTCTGGATGTACAAGAAATGTACAGATGTATTTGTTAGGCAGAACCGTTACTGCCGCACGTACCGTCTGTTTGTGTCTGACTGGAGTCATTAAAACTACTGAAACGGGTGTGTAGCTGTAGTTCTGTGTAAGTGTGTTTGTGTAAGTTTGAGTGAGAAACAAACAAACCCGCTGAGAATATTTCAGCTCGGGCAGGGGGAAACATTTGTTTTTCTCATGGGCTGCTCTGAGAGTCTCATATCGTTTTTTTTTCTCACCCATCTCATGTTTTTTATTGATGTGTTGAAACGGTGCCTAGATTTTTCTGCCCAGTGTTGTCCTATCATGCACACACACGTACACACACACACACTGTGTGAAAATACTGCATCTGTTCGTTTTTTGACTGAGTGATGCCATGTCTCATGTGCCATATCTGGCCACTTTATCATTCACTGGTAAAGTGCGTGTGATGCCTACAAATTAGGGAAGACCTTGTGCTAGTCTCCTCATGGGTTCCTTAAGCTCAGAAATGTTTTAAAATGAGTTTGTAAAATGGTTTCAAAGGTTTGGTTCAGGAAAACTTTTCAAAGTACTGCAGAGTGCTTTGTAATGTAGTATCACAAGCAGTCTGTCTGTTATGTCGTATGAACTAATTGAGCTTTAAAACTGTAGTCTATTGTTCTTGGCTATTGTTTCCTGGACAATTGGGGACATGCCCTACATGACCAAATGCATGAGGACATTTCAACACCACACTCATAATGTGCTTAATGAACAATTAATTTCAAAACCATGAGCATTGGTTTGAAGTTGGCCCTTCGTTTTTGGCTATAACAGCTTCCAATCTTCTGGGAAAGCTTTCCATTCGATTTTGAAACATGGCTGCAGGGATTTTCTTCCAGGGATTTTCTTCCACAAGAGCATCTTGGAGGTCAGATAGCGAGTGATGTTGGGTGATGGGGTCTGCCTCCTAGTCACAGTTTCAATTTGTTCCAAGGTGTTTCGTGGGCTTTTAGGTCTGGGCTTTGTGAAGGCCTGTCAGGTTCTTTCACACCAGCTTCAGTAAATCATTTCTTTGTGGACCTCAGTTTGTGTGAAAGGACATTGTGATTCTGGAACAGAAACGGGTTGGCCCATTTTGTGCACCTGTTAACGGCAAGCAGAGCTTAAACAGCCAGTCGAGTTAATTAGAAGCTTTTTGCCATGTACTGTATGTGGATGTGTTTGAGAATGTTCGCTGTGTTTATAATTTGGCTGTAACGCAGAATTTGTCCTTTTGAATGAAGGCCAAAATGCTTTGTATGTTTTCCAGGGCTGTGTGTAGGAGTTTATGAAGCGAAATACAAGGATATAGAGGACCGGAGACACAGAGCAGTAGCCCATGCTTTATTTCCCAGCAGAACAGCGCTGTCGTACCTCCGATATCATCCCGATAAAAGGGCCTGAATTGTAATGACAAAGAAATCTAATAAATGACTCTTGTGAGCCTGGGGCGATCTTTCAGCCCTCTCCTTATGTTCCTGTTCAGTGTCTTTAAACTCTTCCATTTATTAAGCCTCTGAAGAAAACAGAGGTGTAATATAGTGATGCACTTCTTGCCCACATGTTAAAAGGCCAATTTTTTAAAAGGTTAGAGCCACGTTTTCCCATTTTAAACCACGTCCATCATGTACAACTTAATCTGGTCTTTAGATCGTGGTGGAGTACAGTATTCTACAAACAAGTATATAAGGGAGTTCTCTAAATGTTAATATGGAATAGGTTCACAGTATTCCACGCAGTACGTCACATACAGTAGTAGTGTAGTACTCCAAGTATAGTGCACTATACAGGAGTATACAAAACACACACAGGAGATCTGTGAGTATAGTAGTGTTCTTCAGAGTAGTGTAGTACTCCTCATAGGAGTGTATCCACATTAGACGAGACATAAAACGAGCTTGTCTCAGTCTTCATCCACGCCTGTACTTCTCGTGTGGAGACTCCCACTGGTTTTGTTCTCTCCTTCTGTCTCTCTGTGAGTCATCAGAGGTGTTAACTCGGATTCTGTGCAGTGGGGAGAGAAGTGAAGGGTACTGCTCAGCACCAGACATCAGAATTAATCTGATCCAGCAGACATGGCTGTCTAAGGCTGCTGTTAGCCCCTTTATGGACTGCAGAGACATCAGAGCATCACGGCTAATGTTCAGTTCTGCCCAGGGAAACACTTAAGCCCCCTGCACATAACATTGTGTCCAATTTAGGGTTTTGGTTTGGAGTAAAGACGGATTAAAATCAGACATTTTTTAGCCCGCATATTGATATGATGAATGCAAATCAGCATTCAAGAGAAAAGTATTAGAGGTGCTGGTAATGTAACTCAAACATACGGTCACTTAGGTATTTAAATGAGAGACATTTTGCATATTTTTAGTGTCCCTGCATGTTTTGTTAGATTTAAATAACGTCTGGTTCATTGTCCCCAACACACACATTTATTAAATAGACACATTCTATAGACTTTTTGTATTGTTTTTATATACAGCTATATAACTCAACCCTAGCAAACTCTGCATTTTTACAATTAAAAAAACAAACTTTATTTACCTTTTTTTTTATAGCGTTTTTACAAACAAGGACGTCCCCAAAAGCTTTAGCTATTGACTTTTGTTGGTTTTATGCTTAATGTTTTTTCTATTCCATAACCCTGAATCTTCCACTGAGTGTGAAATGTCTAAGGTACCATTCGGAAATTCAGGATTTTGAATCTAAGGACCATGGAAAATAATTACCTGCTTCAAGATGGCGGAATAGAAAATGCTAATCAGCGCTCCATTATGTTTTTATGTGTTTTTTCCACTCAGGAATAATTACTGGAGCACTGCATAATTACAAGTAGTACATGATTCAGTTAATGAGACAATCCATCATGGCAAACACAATGACTTTTTGAATAAACGCAAGTTATGGTGTATCAAATCACCCTGTACTATTCCAGCAACACTGGCCCTTTTTATTGTGGTCACTCATGTTCCAAGATTGATGATGGACCAATGTCTGGAAAGCATGTTAGCAACAATGAACAATCATTGGCTGCATCACAATTTGCATACAGTGCTGTTCCTGTAGAACAATTGGGCGTTAGCAGCGCAAAGTTTAAGGGTTTGATCCAAGTCGCTTTGGATAAAAACATCTGCCAAATGCATAACTGTAAATGTATTCTAGCATGCAGAATTAGGATTAAGCGTGTCCCAACTGAAACATTGAAAATGGCTGGCCAAACATACGATACACATTGTTTTGCTAACAGGCTAATAATACCCATGACTCCATAGGCTACTGTAAAGAAGCTTATGATGTTTCTCTTCATTTGCTGAATAAATGTCAAGCAGTTTATTTGTATTAATTTAGCTAGCTGCTTACGCTAGTACGCAATGAGTGTGTCTGTGGTCTCAGAACACAATTGTATGACATAGTAGTATGTTCTGAAACTGGCAAACAATCTTACACAAAAGTGAAGACCAGCAAAGTATTAATGTTTAGCACACAGAAGTATAAATGCAGCCACAATTGAATGATGTTTCAATTGATCATATTTTGCTACATGCTAGTTTGATTATGTTAGCGGAAGATTATGTTAGCGGAAGTGGACATTGTTATTGTAGTATTTACTTCACTATTTACTCTCATTTGGATTTCTTGATGCCTTTAAAACCGTATGTTTTAACAAATTTCTGTGTTTTGCATGCGTTTGTTGGAAAGCCATTAAGCAAGAATTTCGCTGACGTCTTGCTAATATGTTCAGAATCTGTTCACAATGGATAGTTCTAACCTTTCTGGACTTTAAAACACACACAGTCCTCTAGTTTTAGTAATTTAGTAATTGTGTAGGAATTAAGTTAAGGTTGATTAGCTCAGGGAAAATGGACTTTTTAGTGCATTATTTAGTTGTATATCTTACCTGAGTTTGAAGCATGGGCAGTACTATAAGCTTAGCTTTAGCATTGACAGTGTATAGCCCCCGGCAATGCTGTTTAACAATTCACTCTATATTAAATAAAGCCTGGAAGAAAACGTGAAGTTTTCTGCAAACTCTTTATAGACCCCAGGGCTTCAGCAGAACCGAACTCAACAAATATTGATATTAGCTGTTTTGGCTGTAATAAAGTTTTGTGTAGGGAAGATGAAATGCTCAGAGCTGAAAACTATCGACTGCGTGATGAAAAGTAGATGAAGAACTTGTTGGTGAGTTTGTCTCTGCTGGCTTTGTGTGCAGAAGAAACATCCTGCAGGGTTTGTGTATTCTGTATGAACTTTGATTCTACCACCACATTGACTCTTCAGAATTCCACATATTCGTGTGTTAACAACATTCTTGGTCCTGGAGCAACTTTTCTGACAGCCAATCAGATTTTAGGATTGTTTAGTTCTGATGTTGGCGTTAGGCGCTTGTGCACCATTCTTATCAATGTTTTATTTTCCTTTATTTTAACATTTTAACAAGATGGTTGTGTTGGGGATGGAGATTGGTTGATAATTTCTTTGAAGGTCCATTTCAGGTATGTCAATAATTTACGGTATTTTACTTACTGTATGTCAACAGCTGATTAATTTTCTCCCAAAAGATATTTTGGCAAATGTAACAAAATATGGAACCAAATCTTTGTTCTCTGTGAAAATTGAAAAACGTGACACTTTTTTTTTTTTCAGATAAGAAAATATAACAATTAGCTTGAAGGCACTCATCATGCTTATCTTTTAAAACATATGCTAAAGTCATCCATTTCATAATTTAGTCTAGCTTTTACCCCCGCATGTAACGTTTAAACACAATCAACTTATTTGACTGTAGAGATAAGAACATGGTTGGATATCATCAGATCAGTCAATGTTATTTATTGTTCTTCAGAATAGCATTGATAAAACATGCGGCAGAATTCATTATTGCTTCCTCGTGGCTCAAGAATATCATTGTAATTACTGAAACAGAGCCAGTGAGGCACAGTGAGTCACACCGGTTGCATATGGGTGGAGTCCACATTTAAATCCACATGAATCTGCATTAACAGTCCATTTTACTTCTGTAGTCTGGTGTAAGTAGTCTTGATTTTTATCTGTGGGAATGTATTGGATTACTGGGCGTTTCATACAATACTAGAATATAGACACTTTTTTACAGTTTGGTTTTACAGTTTGACATTTTGTAGAGTTTGTATTGTATTTGTAATGTAAATTAATATTCTATATTTATACATTGTGCTGTCATGCATATTGTATACAAGTTATTCAACCAGCACTGACATTGTTCACACTGTGTGTAAAGAGGAGAACTTGGCTAACCAACCCTGATTTAGGCCAAATTATTTTATAGCATCTTAAGAGTTTATTGACTTCGATTTTGTTTGCTCAATGGGGACTTACAGATAAAATATTTATGCATAATTTTCTGTTCTAAAATGGTTTTAGTAAAGCTGCTTTACGATGGAAAAGTGCTGTAGAATATAATTGAAAATTGAATTAGCTACTTTTATCCTGTCCGTCCTGCCCATAATCCTCCATTGTTTGGACAAAAAACAGACCGTACTGCCCAAAACTCACATCCACTGAGTGCTGCCCATCAATCCATCAATGTCAGAAGTTAATACAGTGTGTAAATTAAAAATATGGAAGGAACTTTAGAGAACAGTTGGAAGTAGATTAAATATCTACGGAAGATTCAAGGCTGACACAGAAATAATTAACTTTACTCCTGGTGTGGAGCATCTCGGTTGATTCAGACACCAGTAATGAGTGTAGATGAGGCAGGACGGCAGTTTAAATGGCCTGTTTTTTTTTTTTGGTGCTGAAGTTTCACTGAAAGTTTTAGGCCACATATAATGAGGGTCCAGGTGCTAGAAATATTCCTGGACAGACAACAGAGCAAGCCAAGCATAGCCACACACACACACACACACACACACAGTCTCAGACTCACTGTTTCTGTGAAACCAGCTATTTTCATTCCTGCTTTTTCTGTTCTCCTTAGAATCTGACAGAAGTGTAAGCTTTTGAAGTCTCTTATGTGTGCATAAGGCTCTGCGTGTGTGTATCCCTGTGCTAGCCGACTCTCTGGAGATGTTGTTATGACCATAGAGAACGCTTAGACTCTTTTATAATTGCTCACTAATCCCAGTGCCAGTTTGTGGAAGAAATAAAAAGAGAAAATCATTAAAGCTGTTGACATGTGATAAACGACCTCAGCTAAACACAGTCTGCACGAACCCCTCACGCCATACAGACAATATGGACTTAATATTGGACAATATGGAGTAAAGGAGACCAAGAACAGGTTTAAAAGATGTGGACACACGAGGTAGACGGCAACCTGCTGCAAATACAGCCTTGAGACTTAATTAAAAAGAAAACAACAAACACAGTGTGCAGAAAATGTAATTGCGTTTCATTGCGTGCGGCCCATTGCGTGCAAAACCACTGCTGGATTTGCACTTAAAGGAGCCGTTAACCCCAAAATGAGAATTTGGATGTCATTTAACCCTTTAATGTTATTCTGTTTATGTCATGAATATAACAAACTATTAATCAACTATTAGCAAACTCTTTAATACTCTCTAAATGTGTTGCTTTCATACTTTAGTATTTTGTCTTTAAACAGGACGGCCATTTGGCACCCATTTCAGTTTTCTTGGGTAATTGTGTTGTTTTGGAAGGAGTTCAGAATCTGGAATAGATTCAGTCATGTCAGCCTTGATATTTACATAATTCTTATTGATCAAGGCCTGAAAAGAGCCAGTGATGATTTCTTTTTCTTGAGTGAATCAACAATAAATAGCTCATTAGAGAATATTGACTAAATGCTGAAATATTTTCACAGCAGGTATATAAAGTGATTCTATGTAAGATTTTAAAAGAAAAGTGCTCATAAACTAACAATACTGCAGCAAGATATAGCGTGACGACATGACAAAACCACCAACAGCAGAGTTTTGAGAGGTGGAATGTGTCTTGTGTTTGCGCTCTCTGACTAAAAGCTTTTGTTCCATTAAAATGATTCCATTTACAGAATTTCTTTCACCTGAGAATCTCCTTCATGCTCAATTTCTACTTCCTGTCATCCATTCTGCTTTTTTGTAAACCGTGCCACAGATTTTCTCTTATGCGCAGAGCCACCACGAAATCTCCAGTGAGCTACATGTTTAACTTTCTGTTCGTTACAGATATTAAACAATACAAATGAGATTTTAACATTAAATTTTCCGGATAGTGTTTTTCTCTGCATAACTGCATATTTTCAATGTTAGAATGTTGTGGATGGTTGCTAAGGTGTTGCTATGTGATTGCTGTGTTCTTTAACATGTGCATTAGCAAACATGATATATAAATGTCGTATATAAATGAAAAATGATTTGAATTTAATACTAACGCGAGCGATTTTAAGCAATAGTTGTGATTGTGGCTTCAGTAAGAACCATTAATTCATTTATAACCAGACACAGTCTGTTTTATTTAATTAACGTCTAATCCATTTATAATAGCTGTAATTGTGTGTCTTTGCCACTAGCAGCTTCTGTTCTATGTCAAAGTTCAGTAATGACCATTTCAGACTAGTAAATATGCACAATTCAGGAGGGAACCTCTGTCTCCTTATGTGACCACAAATAACAGTAATTTTCTAAAACACTTAAAGGCTTCTCCAGTCTGTCTGTTTCTGTCCCCAGAATTTGCCCTGCTGAACTGATTGGTCTTTCTATTCTCATTCAAGCTACTCAGAACAAGGCTCTTTAAATCTCGTCCCATGGTTCCCATGTGCATATGGAGTAACATGTCCAGCTATCGGTAGTTTTAAACATGCCACAATCTACAAATGACCAGTTTTTGAGCCAAGTGAATTTTGATTGCAGCTTCCGAAAATGTGATTTTATTTTGATGATTACTTTCCATAATTGCTGTAGGTTAGAAGAAGAAGTGTTTGTCTAAAATGCAGTGACATAAATCATCCATTTGCACGTCTAAATTTGGCCCATCTAATTGAGTCTCTTCCACAGAACATTTGCTTTCAACTGAGAATTTCGCCATCAACGCCCTCATGTTGCTTTAAACTCATTTGACTTTTTCTGTAAAACATATGGTCAAAACGTCAAAGCCATTCTTGTTAAATTTGTCCCCAAAGGATTGTTTGTAAGTACACACACACACACACACACACACACACTCCATTGAAATAGGAGCATTTTATTTTAAAATGCTTTAATTATTCTCTCTGCTTTAATTCATACACGTATTTCTTTTTTTTACAGTATCCATGGCAAACCTAATCAGACAGACCCGAGCATGGGCCCCAAACCAGGGGGACCACCAGGTATGGGACCCGGAGCCCCGGTGCAGTCCCAAGGACCCGCTCAGGGTCAAGCTGCTCGGAAAAACCTCCAGGTGGACATCGGGAGCAGCAAAAGTGGGCACCCGCCCTCCGTCTCGCCAGGGGGCAGCGCACCCACCTCTCCCTATTCTCTGCCCCAGATTGCACCCATGCCCAGCAGTAAACTCTGCCCGGTGTGCAAGACTGCGGATCTGACAGGCACCACGGACGGCCAGCCAAACTGCAATAAATGCACGCAGTGCCGCTCCATGGTTTGCAACCAATGCGGGTTCAACCCTAACCCGCACCTCACTGAGGTAAGCGGCCCACAAATCTGAGTTATTATCCTGCCATATTATAAGGTGCATCAGGTTTGTTTATTGCATCTGACATGCTGCAAGTGTCCAATATGTCTTTTTAGGGAGGCTTTGACATGCATTGATGCTTCAGAGCGAAAAAAGGGGTCTAAAGTACAACCAAAATATAAATATTTGATTATTTAAAGTAGTGCTATTTTACTCCTGTTCAATATTTGTTTACAAAGCCTTAAAGTTTAATGTTCTAAAAGACTACTGCTTAGGGTAAACAGTACAGGTATCAAGTTTACAGTGGTACAAAGTGATATAAACAAACAGACTACTGATTATGCCAATCACGTTTATTTGAAAGACAGTTAAATGTTAGCTAAAATTTTAAAACTGCGGCCATACAGCTGGCTGGAAAAGTGTCCGTCCAAAGCATGATAGTTATTCTAAAAGAGAACAATTTTAGGCTGACTGTGTATTTGTGGTGGAAGAGAGAATCAGAAATCGTGTGATATAATATGTGTTGCAATAGCAGGGAATGCTAATTTTTTTTTGTGATTAGAAGTTCTGTGCTGATCAAAGTTTAACTGTTGCCAATAGATTTCTTGAGAGAGAGAGAGAGAGAGAGAGAGAGAGGATTATGGGTAATGAATCCTTCGCTTGCTCTTTGACTCCATCTGGCACACACACACACACACACACACACACACACTACAGTATATACTGTAGAATCTGAGGCTGCTCAGAAGACGCTGTGTGTATGTGTTTCTCTGTGTGTCTCAGTGTGGGATGCAGTTGAAAAAGCGAGTGAATGTGTGTGGGAGAGCAAGTGGATGTGTGGCTGAGCGTGTTAGGGTGAGATTGTTTCAGCGTGTTTGAGGAAGTTGCTCGGAGGTGTAAATGAGTTGCGGTTTGTTTAAGCCTGCAAGTAAAAATTAGACGATGGTCATAGATGGAGCGCAGGGGGATATTGGCAGCTTTCGATGTAAGGACGTGTACAAGCAGCGATTTTCGGGAATCTCCTAAACGGGAACATGCCCCCCCCTTCTGGTTAGTAGCCAAGGACATTTTGTAGAAGAATTT
>JAZGTK010002119.1:0-33728 GCA_036877625.1 Ambastaia sidthimunki
TATAAACATGCACCTGTACTGTCACTGTCATATACAACATATATAACACGTTATGGTCTGCTGCAAAAAGGTTGTCAGTTTGCCGGAGGAGGCTGTCTTAAATTTAAGCTTATATCTCCCATCCCTAGTAAATCAATTTCTCTGTTATCATCAGAGCATATGGCAGAATCTAAAGCAGGGCTGTGTGTTCACATACTAAAATGCATATTAATTTGGTCTGGTGCCTTGAGCTTTACAGGAAGAACACTCTAGACCCTGTCGCTATCTTAAATTTAAATCTCATTAATTCTGGACTCTGGTTGGGCATCTTAAGATTGCCCCAACATGATTGGCTATGTGGATGGGTGGTTAGGCCAGTTGTGGTGACCTCCTTGTTATCTTTTCAGCAGTTCCCATGGTGATGGAGTTTTGAGATTTATAGTGTAAGCCACATCCAGATGGCTGTTATACCTACAGTGACACGAATAAGAAGCCGTGAGGATGCATGTGGGCGAATAAATCTAGCTAGAATCAAGGTCATGGGTTGGAAGGAAATAATGGCTTTAGTTCACAGGGTTCTCAGGGTGGCATCTTCTACTTCCACACCTCTCATGTGGACTAAACATAAAGGCCCTGGTCAACGAAGCAGCCAGACAGTGAGAATGGATCAGGTATAGAGATGATTCCTGGATAGACTCCAAATGCTGGAGGGGAAAATGGATCTTGGCCAGACAGCAGCGAGGTGACCGCTGGACGTGTTGCTATGACACACACATACACTCGCTCGCACCGCACGACCGCTGCGCACTTGTCACTTGAAATGATAAAGCACCTGGACGCTCTTCTTGTCTCTCATTTCGGTCTGACTCATTCTCTCTCTCCTTCATGAAATCCTTTTAAACTTCAATCTCATATGCCACTCCTACTATGAGCAGCAATGCTTATACTTTCTCCCCATTTCGTCCTTGTGTTGCTTTTTCTGGGTGAACTAAACAGTTGTGCCAATTTGGAGCACAAGAACTTCGTATTCAATTACCAACCGCAATTCAGTTTAACTAGGTGCCGCCCACATTGGTGTTGTGCTGCAGTAGTTTATTTTTAAATGTCCCTGATCAGTTTGGTCTGAACTTAACAAAAAACACAAGTACACAAACAGCTCATTTCACTGCTTAACTCTAAGAGACAGAGGGAGAACGGAAGATAGTCATGAAATAAATGACTAGAAATGTCAGACTAGAAGCCACATGTCCAAAATGATCACCACAGCTTAATGTGCCTGAAGCAACCTGTTCCAAATATCCTGGCTGCGCTCTAACCTGCCTGGATACAGGAACAGCTGTGTATATACATTCATCTTTAGGCCAGTGAATAATGCTGCAATTTGGCATCTGCTACAGTAGCCCACCAGAGAGGGGGATGGAATAAGAGAAAGAGAGCAGAGGATAAGGCAGACATGGAGGTGTAAAGATGGGCAGAGAAGTAGAAAAGAGGACATAAGAAAAGAGAAAACTGAAGAGAGGAACAGTATGTAAACAAAGAAGCTGGAGAAGGAAGAGTCGAACGTAGAAAAAAGTACAACAAAGCTAAAAAGAATATTTGACATTGAGTTGTGAAGGCTTTTTAGGTGAAACTTATGTGGAAAGCTGTATTATTCCTGTTCAACATGAAAAACAAGCCTCAAATCAAGATGCTTTATATATTTTCTTTAACCATAACTGCCTACATAAGAATCTTCTCATTTAAAATGAATGTCGTTATGCAAATATTAAATCTGTTGAGAGATCGGTTTGATAAACAGTGACACAACATGTTTATTCTGAGTCCTGTGGATACGGATGTTTGTAGAGGATTATTTCATGCTACGTACGTTCCCTCATCTAATCTCTGTTTTTTAGGTGTCAACAGTGAACATTATTAGAGCCCGGGCATTACAGCACCAGTGTGGGTGCTGATTTACTGTGCAGAAAGATTTTACCTCTTGCCATCCTCGCTCAACCCTCACTGAGGCTTTGCAGTGTCCTGATTAGTATTCTATCTGCAGAGGAGCAGGCCAGTCTAAATATAGCCAATGAAAACAAGACCAGTAGCTTCACACTGCTAACACTGGAACACTGACTGCTCTTCAGTCCAGCACAGACCAGAGACACAATCAAGTCTACCTCAACAACATCAGAGAGAAACTGTGGAAAAGAGATATTAGCTTTTGCATGCATTCAGCATTTAAAGCAATTATTCAAATAGTTCCCCAAATCTCCATTTTTACATTATGTCCAACACAGTATTTTATTTCTTCCTTAAAACACAATGGAGACAAAGCCAGTCACCAATGGTCACATGATCTGTGAGGACGAAAGCAAATGGAACACAAAATGATGCTTGAGAGCTCCAGTTGAATGGAAGATTATCAGTAAATAACAGTTCATTTTTGGATTGTTTTTCACATAGCTACAGCATCAGAAAAGGTTGTGAGGATTATTATTATAATAATTTTATGGTGTTTCCTATAAAATTCCCAGAAAAACAGAAGCTCTTTGAATGTTTCTGATCTACTAAGATGTTACTGTAGGTGTGTCATGAAACAGACTATCTAAATGTTTTATGTACGTTTGTTACATAAGTGTAAGTGTTACATGTTACATATTACAAAAAGCTACAGAACCCTCTACAAACCCAGACCTTAATGACTGTGACTAACACTGTAATGAAGATAACATTTGGGAGGCTCCTGAGGGCCTGAGCAGCACCCAGCCAAATTACAAAATTTAACATCAATAACATCATTAAGGAGGCTGAATCTGTGTGCGTCACAGAAGGAGACTGTTTGAAGTACATCAGGTGACCTGAAATGGTCCCTCCATCTCTTGCCAGACCAAAATAATTTGTCTCGCTTGTACACAGAGGACAGGGTATCGTCCTCGCGTGGCACAGACAGATGCTAGCACACTCTGACACGTGAAAACACACGTTCACAAACTCACACACCTAAATTACAGCAGTAAAACGTTGCAATGTTCCCGCCTGCCACTGCACGCAGCACAAACTAGGGCACAGTTAATCTGTTGAAAAGATGGTAGAGGTGTCCTAGTTTATTTGACACACTGCAGTTACTACTCAACATGTTGAGGTTGAAAGTTTATGGTACACAGACACAGGTGCAACAAAGGTGGGTGTATCTACAGTAAACGAGTAAAGATAATGGTAAGGTGGCTTGTTTGTTTTAAATGTGTTTGAATGCGTTATTATTTATCCTTATTTTTCTGAATGTGTATGACTTCCACTCTTTTTTATGCAGATACAATTAAAGGGTACATTTTCAGTTTCAAAAAGGTTAAAAAACACCATAAAAGCTAATTTGCACTATGTCAAGTCTTCTCATACCATATGATAGACTTAATCCATCATATGGTATGATTTAAGTAGGCAATTTAAGTAGTTTGTCACTAATATTTGCCCCTCCTGTGAGTTCTGGATTTGGGAACCACTGGACCATTGACTCAAAACAACCATCATAAACCCACCACTGAGAGCTCTGAGCACTGAGAGTTAACATTTTCATTATTAATAATAATAATAATAATAATATTTTTTGGGGGTCACACACAACTATAGTACACCAGGCATATAAACTGCTTTGTCACATTTGTGCATCCTTTATACAGAGAAAAATCCAATCCCCAATCATTTTAATTGCTAGAAAACAGCAGCCAGTACATTTTACAAAGTGTTAACTTTTTTTCATAGATGAAAGAAAGTTCTATAGTGACGGAACAACATGAAGGTTTTGAAAACGATGACCAAATTTTCATTTTCGGATGAGCTATTTCTTTAACCTCCGAAATTCTCTGTAATTTTCTTTATTCTTTTCTTTCTGGTCTGTTGGAGCTGCTCACCCTTTGTTCACAATCTGACATATGAGTCATTGTGATTCAGTAGCCTCAGTACGCAGGTCTCGTTTCATCTGCTTATAAACCTATGGCCCATTACCCGGTCCACTGTATCCGTTCCTTTTGAACTGTTCTGGGATCAGCCTTCCATTAGGCATTCTTACAGCATTGTGTCAGTCAGACTGAAGCAGGAGACAGTACTGACAGATATTTTGACAATCTCACAAAACCCTGCCAAACAAACGTTTGGCTTGTCCTTTCAGGCATCACTGTACAGTTTGTGCCATTTCTGTAAAGCTTTTCTCTGTGTCTAATAGCTTAATGCTTCTTACTGAGATGATGTCTTGGGCAGACACTTTCATTCTTTTGCAGTGTTTGCCCAGTATTTTATTTCTTACGTTTTTCTATAAGAGGATGTTTGTCTCTCCAAGCCAACAACTGAGAAGTAACAGACTGGCCTCCCAGAGGAAAACTTTATTGCTCAGAAGTTGTTTTTTTTATAGGCTGGGAGATTTATTGGAGTTCTCAGTTATGTTTCATTTATATAGTCTTTTCCCTAAAAGTGTTTAAGAGAAATAGAAACAGACAGAAATGAGGCAATTGTTGCCATCGAGTAAAATATAGAGCTATACAATTTATGCAGTTGCAAAGTTAAGACAATTTGCTTATAAAAGAATTTGATGAAAAATTATTCAACTTTATCTCATGACATCACTGCTAAAATTTTAAAATAAACACCTGTGAAATAAACTGTCAATGGAATTATCTGAGAAGCAAAAGTCTCCACTTGTTTTCAATTGCATCTCACTGCTGACTAGGAGAAACAACTAAGACATTAAACAGATCTCATTTGTGATTTGTCTTTTCTTAAATAACAAAAAGTAAAGGGAATCACACTGGATAAAGCCACATGGGTTAAAGCGTTTCCACTCCAAATGCTTTAAAACACATTAAAAATGTTAAATATATTTAACAAAATGGGCTTAGACTCAGCATGGTCCATGTCCAAAGGCTGCTTTTCACATATTGGCTGAGCTGGCATTGATCATTTTACAGTTGGCTGACGAAGGTTTGCGGCCAGCAGACGTGCAAAACAAATTCACTCAGTAGGAGCCGCTTGCCTCACTGCCCTTTATAGCAGTGCTAAAACACCGGCCCTGCTTTTACCTCTAATAATCAAACTGCTGTTCAAAAGTAGCTCCAAAAGCAACCGTTTCCGCTATTTGTTACCCTGTTGTGTGCGTTGTTGGTTAAGGTTGGTTAAGTGCTTTCCTGGGGTTGTTTAATGCACTTTCCAAGATTCTTTAATGTATGCAGGCATGGCTGAATTTTGAAAAGAACCCTGTTTAATTGGCTCCCATTACAATCCTTTTAGTCCCTTTGGCAATGCCAGTATTTTTCAGATTTCTGACAGAACCGTACCAGCGTTCTTTAACAAAAGGGCTGAGGTTTTCTGAAAGGGGTGCTTATGAGTTTAGCAGGATCTATAGTAATGTAATGATTCTTAACAGCCCAGCCAACAAAACTGAGATTGCTGAGCAGCTGCTGGGTTTCCTAGAAAGTTGATTTTTGTTTCAAGGTTATCCAGTAGTGTTGTTTAGTCGAAGATCAATACTATTGTCTTTGGCTGCCCAAGGTTTCCATAAAAGAGATTCTTTGTGAATGGAATAGTAGCTCATATTGATTTAGTTAGTTTGTTTGTGAGTGTGTGTGTGTCATTTACAAAAAACCTTTAGCTTTAGTGACAAGACTCTGTTGCTTAAAATTGTTTTCTTCCTAGCTGCAATGACATTTTCAGACAGAAAACAGAAAACAACAATATTGTTTTGTTGCAAATATACAGTTTGCAGGGTTGATGTGGGTGACGATTCCAAAAAGTCATACATATTCATTATGTCTTGATACAGGTATTGGTGGAAAAATTAGCAGTATAGGTTGCGCTTGGCACTATACCTAATTGCATGACTTGTGGTTGTTACTGTGTCATTCTACAAAGACACATTTCCCTGGAGCGACATCTCAATCTACCCCCTGCCATTCCTAAACAAATATCCACAACAACACAAACCTAAAGTCAAAGCAACCCTGAGGATGCTGCTGGCCAATATTGCCACCTGTCACTCAAATCTTGCAACATTAGTGGTGAGATGTCACTGAACCCGACTAACCAATCAGCTTCTTTAGTTTGTCCTTTTACATTTGTTGGCCAACAATGACAAATGGATGTGTATTATCATATTATAGTATTTTGTATGATTATTCTGGAGCTTTTTGTTACTTTTATGACAGAAAATCATGCATACAAAGGTAAACACAGGAAACTGAGCATACAGATTGCTTATAGATTGCTCCATTACATGTAAACATTTTATTTAGGTGTAAATAATGAACATATTGATAATGCATAATAATACATCCTAAAATAAAGTACAGCAAACAAGGTCATTATATTTAGACTTTTTTTGTGTTTCTTCAGGTGCTTTACTGCTCCTGACCTGTCCAGTTTGGCTAAACCATTCGTCAGTGTGAAATTCCCTGCAGGTGCATCTTTAAAAGCATGAGGCCTCTTACTGAGCTGTCAGAGAAAGAGACACATTTTGTTTTTCTCTGCCAGAGGCATCAATTAGTGCTGGTGCAGAAAAGTGTTGTAGACACATCCACAACATGGTGCAGCTCAGATGGCCAGTAAAATGAGTTTACGTGAAGGTAAAGTACCATATGAAAGAATTTCATAAACAGACTCATTACGGTCCTTGCTAATTCCCATTTTAGTGAATTAGCACAACAGTTAAAGATTCCCTGCATCCACCTGGACCATTATGGTATCCTAGAGACAGTTCTCTCCATTCATTCAGTAAACATGCACTCCAATTCATTTTTATAATTCCACTGTTGGTTGTTGTCGGTGTGAAGTGTAATTTAATTATTGTTTAACTCAATTTCATTTGACCACTTTGCTTCTGTCAATTATCTGAGTTAAATTATGTTAGGCTGGCCAAAGTTAACGAGTTAACTTTTGCGATTAATTAAATATGTTTAACGCTGCTCAGTTTATTTAACACACTTTTTTGGCCTTTATGCCATCAACAGGAAGAGCGAGAGATGAGGAAGGAATGATATGGAGATGGATGAAGGAGTGTGATCAGGAAACAACATTCAAACATATTGTTCACGAGAGAATCCACACAAAGCATCAGAGCACCAGCACTATACCATCCTAGACCATGACTCCAATAAAAAGTTAAGTTTACTTAAAAGTTAAGACTTTTATCTAAAATTTGACAGTATCTAGGCTAACGCTTCAGTCAAAATTAAATCAAATTCAAATCAAATCTATTCCTTTTGCTTTGCCACAAAACAACTTTATTTTTCAGATGACATCACAGATTACTCTCTGCAGCCTCTTCCCTTCCAACCACACTGTTCCCAATGGTTAAAACCAAGCTCTACCTAAATACATCAGGTTATGGAAGTAAAATAGGCTGAGCATGGCATTTCAAGTTGAATTTAATCGCCAAAAAATCCTGAGATGTTCAGACCAGAACATAATAGTAAAACTCTCTGGTCCCAGTGGAGTTTTATCTGGAACTCTTTGTTCTCATAGCAAAGTGAGGGTTTCTCATTGCTTTCTAAACTTCCAGCAGCCAAAACGAACTGACTAAAGCATAAAGCTCTAATATACATTTATTTATTAGGCAGACGCTTTTATCCAAAGCGACTTACAGTGAATTCAAGGTATATGTTTTATTCCCTGGGATCAAACCCACAACCTTTGTGCTGCTAATGCAATTCCCTACCAGTTGAGCTACAGGAACACTACATATATACATGAAGATATAAAGTGTGTATAATTGCACCTGATCAATAAGGGAGCAATTACAAACCAATAATAAGCATGTAGTGTGTGTATATACACTCAGTATGTCTTGGAAACAAACGTAAAACAGGCGAAAACAGTTCAGCTTAGACAATAGGCGGAACTGACATTTCTGGACCATATCTGCACTAATATGAATTCTGCACTTTAAGTCAGCTATGCTGTTTTTTCCTCTTTTCATTTTAACACAGCATAGAGATGGAGAAATCTTGGAGATTGCATTGATCTTTTTGGAGTGATACGTTACACAACAATTTGAACAGTAATTTACATAGCGATTGGGGAGAGATAATGTGGGATACATCAAAGCTTATTTAAAAGACTGTAATTAATTTATCAAATGTAAGCAAGTTGCAAAATGCATAATTCTCTCAGAATTCTCTACAGAAGTAAGTTTGCAGCTCAATAGCACGTTCTGGAAGCCAGAACAAGACATGCTCTGGTTGTCTGTGCTACATTGGTGTAAGCAGTTTTTTTGCATGTTTACATTTACAAATAACAGATTGCCTTACATTATATTGAAAAACTGTAAACTTTCAGGCCATTTTTAAAGTATGTATTTTTAAAAACTGTATTTTTATAAAGTATTTTTAAAACTGTTATTTTAGTATTAGGATTAAAGTATGCAGGTCTACACAGGCAAACTGCTGATAGAAAGCTCACAGTAGTGTTTAATGTCACCTTTCTTCAGCATTTTAATTCTCTTTCTTTCACCAGAAAATAAAACTTCTGACATTTATTCACCCTCATGTCATTCCAAACACAAATAATGTTCTTTATTCCTCGAAACATAAATGCAAAAAGTTTGAATACCTTGACTGCCTTTTCTATGCAATTACAGTGTATGGAGACTTGAGCTTTCAAGCTTAATAAAAGAACAGCCCATCTTAACTGTGGACATTCAATTATTCTAAAGCCATACAGTAGTTTTGGGTGAGAAATAGACTGGAATTTATATTTGATTCATTGTAATTGCATGAAAAAGAGAGTAAAGATTGTTGAGTGAACTATTTCTTTCAATTCCTCCCACTACCGTTTCTATCTAAATGAAGTTCTAAATCTCTAGACGTGCATTAAATATAATTGTGTAAGTCCATTGTCTATATTAAGAACTGTAACTCTAATCATTGACATTAGATTTTACCTGAAGTTCACAGTTTCCAATCACCATTTTCTTCATCCTCAAAGCGAAGGCCTTTAGTCAAACCAGCACAGGAAATATTCGTTTTACCCATTAGTCGTTTAATTGCCTCTGGACGAGTGACATGCATACAGAATTAGAGAGACTGAGGTCAAAAGGGGTGAATTATACAAGTGAATAATACAAGGTCAAAATACTTAGCACTGCTTTAACGATTTTCTTGCTTTTTAATTTTTTTTTATCTTGCTAAAATCTGTGATTGTGAGACTCATGTATATGATGCACTAGGATTTTCATGATGCCGTTTTAACATTTCTATGGTTTATTCAAATTTACTCAAATTATCAGCAGGATGTTTCACAGTGAGGTTTGGAAATGAATCAGTCTGATTTTCACATACGTAATGGGCTGTCAAAAAAAAAAAAACAGTTGCCACTAATGACTGATCGGTGTATGATGTGACTCAGAGTTGCGCTGAGGACAAAAAGCTGTTTCCTCATGGCAAACCATAAAACATCCAGAGGACAATGTGCTGCTAACATCAGCTGTTCATCTATGTGGATGTGTAAAAACTTCCTGCCACATCACCTGGAAGTTAAAAATGTGTAGAGAGTAACACACTATGTATGCAGAAAGCCGAGCTGATATATGATCAACACCAGTCTAAGAACAGATGGCAGTATTTAAAAATATTTAATGTTGACATATTTTAACTCACAATGTACATTCATTATTTTTGTGATTGTGTGTTGTTCTTTTTAAACATACAGTGAGTGCGAATAAATTCTTGGGACTGCTCGATCAACTTTTTGTGTTGTTTGACAGTATGTGGCCATAAAGGACTTATGGCAAGAAAAAAAAAACCAAAACACTAAAAGTACTGTGAGGCCACCAATGGTTGTGTTTTGGAACATGATGGTTTCTAGCAGCTATTAGCTGGCCATTAGCTAACATCTACTATATTTCAAAAATACTAACCTGGTATTACCAGCTGGTACCTGGTCTGTTGATGGTCTGTCTACCATCAAATAAATATCTTAGACTACCTAAAAAGCCAGCTACCATGTTCTAAATTACTACCAGGAAGGTACCATATTATTTCAAGGTACTTTAAAGAATGCTACGGTATTTCGGTATTTGTCAGTAGAAAGTCATAATAGTTTGTGGACAGGTGAATAATTCATCTTGGCTTTGGTCAGCATCCCTTTCATCACCGTCTGCCTGAAGCTGACACCTGTAATCCAGAGACAGTGACGGGAGCAGGAGCAGAGACAGGTGAGGGTGGCAGTCATGCATACAGGGCCAGCTGGCCCGCTCAGCCACCCAAGCTGCACAAGTGACAGTGACATCGATTTGTTACAGGTAAGGGCTACATCTAACAGCACAGTCAAATAAGGGCAACTGAGCTTAATGACATCATCACAAAGAGGTGCAGAAATTTACGAGGAAACAAACGGTAGGTGTGTGTGTTATGTGGATCTTACAGAACCAACAGTAACATATTGTTTTACATTATTATTGTATCCAATCCACTTACAGAGAAACTCTGTATATATTTTGATCTGTATTTTGAACAATTTTCAAAAACAAACCTTTAAAACGTTTGATATTTAGGCAGCTGCATTTGTGCTCTGGAGTACTGAGTTTTGAGTAAGTTACACTTTTTAAACACAATCTGTCCAGTTATTTCATCTATTTTTGCTATTTTCGCTAACTGAAACAAATGCAAATGAAACAAAACAGTATCAGCTGCCATGCAGCCATGCAGCCAAGCAGCGCACAGACTGACAGTCTGTCTGAAAGATGGTGAACACAGATGAGCAGAATGATACACCCAGTTAACATCCCCGCTGTACTAAACATCAGCACTCTCGACCAATCAGATTAGATGACCGGTACTGTAACTCCATTCGCATTACTTCACCCTGGGAATAACTGATGTAATGCCTTCTAGTAAACCAACGAAGGATCCTTATCTTCAAACACAGATCAAACCGTTCATTTGTTGCATTAGATGATGCCTGATCTAGACAATTCGTTCTTCACTGATGCAGTAAACTACACATCCACAGATTGGTCCAAATATTGGTGTATAGCTTACATTAATCATGCCCATCTCTTCCCTTTCACTTTGATGTAATAAAAGACTGAAACATCCGATTGAGAGGCTTTAAAGGTTAAAGGCTGTTTCTGCCCGCTGCTAAAGCTCTGGCTATTACAGTTCACTCTCACAGTTACATTATGAGATCATTGAAAACTGGGTCACACTGTAATATTCCACCCTGAGATGCTGCTCTACACTGCTTGTTTCTGCATTACAGGAACGTGTATTATTTCCAAGGGCATTAAATGCAATCACAGGACTCACATGTGTTGTCATCATACATGATTTAGACATTTTAGGAGAATACAGACTGAAAAATGAGTTTGCTGTATGGATCCTATTACGTATTCAGTCCCAGATGTAGTTAAGGCTGATAAAAGTGTCTGTCCCTCTCTGTGTGCTAAGTGTGCTTGAAAAACAATTAGCCCATGTAAAGAGTCAGTCTGCCATTTGTCACCCCATTAAATTCAGCCCAGTGGTTTAATTCATAGCACAAAGATGCGCCAGGACCCATCCCATGCATGCCTATCAGAGTAACTGTTGTAAATGATTAGAGGTGTTTCACAAACCACCATCAGCCTGGAAAGCCAGGGAGAGAGAAAAAGAGAGAGAGAGAGAGAGAGAAATAGCAAAGCGGAGAGAAATGCAGGAGTGAGAAAGGACGCCAGGGAAGCTGCTAGCTTGAGGACCAAGATGTTTTCACTTTGCTTTCTCAATGCAACAATATTATCCTCCCTGATAAAAAAATGCAGCTTGGTGCTATGAAATACATAAATCGAAAAAAAAAATCAGTCACAAAGATTTATATGTGTATATATATATATATATATATATACACATATATATACATACATATATATATATATATATATATACATATATATACATACATATATATATATATATATATGCATATACACACACACACACACACACACATTTTATAAAAACGCAGTTAACACAAGATTCTGTGAAAAATACAGAAGACCTGACATCTCTGGAAAAAGATTGCATCATTTCAAAACAAGCTTCACCGTAAATATATAAAGGTTGAGGTATTACATCAGCGCATAGCTTAAAGCAATAGCCAAAAACAAAAATTCTGTCATTATTTACATTCACATTGACTGGTCTGCTCCTAAAACAAAGCTATCGCATGGCAAGAGATGCATAAACATCATTCATAGAAAATAAAGTTTTGGAACAACATGAACCTTTAAACTCAACTGAAGATGTATAAAATCTTTTCATCTCACAGAATCTGCCCTAATATCCAAGAAGCTTCTAATGGCCACTAGAGATTGAGAACTTGAGGGGTTGGGTGTGAGCCAAAGTGGGACCTAATCCATGGCTTTTACTAGCAGGATGAGCCAGTCAATACCACCCTGTAACTGGAAGCTCTCAGTGTTTTGTAACTGAAGGCTTGGCTGCTGCTGATCTTCAGTTTTCACTCAAAAATCTTCCAGAATTACTATAAGGGTTGCTAGAATGAGAATATGATATTTCATGATATATCACTTCCGTAACGCAATACATCGTCATCAGACAGTTTGCCACTGACATTATTGAGTACTAAAATTTCAAACCAGAGGTGACAAACTTCATCGAAAACTGGCTGCAGCTGATGCACTTGTTCCTGAGGTGACACTCATTAATTTAAGAAATTAATTTTAGCAAAGGAAATGAGGTCAAGAGAAAATGGAAATGAGTCTGTGATAAAGAGTAAAGTAAGATGGACGTAATGGAGTTAGGCTGTCTGTACACCCCGGCAAGCTAAATGGTTGCTTTTCTGACTTGACCACAAGCTGCCATGAGAGAGAGAGAGAAAGACAGAGAGAGAGAGAGAGAGAGAGTTAACACGCCTCTGGCTTCACCAAAGCCTCCTCATAATCTCCAGCAAATTGAGTCTCCTGCTGCCTGCTGGGGGACCAGGCCAGGGGAGGCAGCTTTGGATCAAAGTGGGCAGTCTACACCGGGCCTTGATGCACTGGCGATCGAACAGGAGGGAGCAAAAAGGTCCATCTCTTTGAGAGCAGGTAACAGGTTTTGTGAGTTGGCAACTCCTGATTGAAACAGTTCTCGATTTCTCAGTCTCTCTTCTCAATTTGTACTATCCCGTAGAAAAGCAAAATCACAAATTAGATGTTTTTAATAATCAGATTGTTTATTTCCTAAACAGCAATAAGATTAAATAGCCAGCAAATGAAAATGTCTGCTTAAATATGCTTTTTCTCAGATTTTCCTTCTGAGGAAAAAAAACTGCTGAAATATTGAAGAAGACAGAGATAACAAAGATCTCAACAATGTCTGAAACTGACTTTAAAAAAGCTAGTTTACATATAAGTGTACTTATATACACACAAAATAAATATTACTGTTTTATTAATATTATTTTTTAATCTCTATTATCTTCCTGTGTTTCAGAAACATCTACATTATGAATCCTGAGCTATTAAGTAGCAACCTGTGAGCACAAAGGTATTTATACATGCTTACAACATGGTTCATAAGTGTGACGTGTTTCTGACCAACGTCCCTGAAACAGCATTTTAAGTGTAAGGTTAAGATTTGGAATATGATTGGTTGTTTCAGGAATATCAAAGAACCAAAAGAAGCATCTTCTTGTTTAAGTCACATTGTACATGCAAAAATACAGATGTAGTGATTTATAGGACTGAAAAACTTCATAAAATACGTCCCTCCTGCAAGAAATCCATTTGTAAATTTGTTCTTAAATAAACCTAAACCACTGCCAAATCTCTATAAATTAATCTCTCCGATCTTAGCGCCCCTAGTGGATAACATGGCCATGCAGTCTTGTCTGTGGCCCCGTGCAGATGGAAGCTGTGTAGGGGTAGATAGTGTAAACAGTCCCATTGAGAAAGCGACAGCCTTTGATTCAAGGTTTAAGCCCCCCGTGGGTCTCTGCACATCGCGAGCCGATTCGCCCATGCTTAGACCCATGGCTGGCTGCTGTGAGAGGCTACTAAACTCAACTGATAGGCTTCCTGCCTGGATCCTGCCTCACACACTTTCTTTCTGTCTGTCTGTAAGAGAGTAACACCATCTCACTGCATGCCGTCTCTTCATCACTCGCTGCTATCTGTCCTGCTCTCACTCATCTCTTGTCTCTCTTCTTTTCTCGCTTCATCTGTCTAGCCAGATCAGACAGGATATGATGGCGGATGCTGTGTCTCTGTTTTCAGATGTTTACTGAACAAAACAAATCCCTTGTCATTTCTAGACATCAAATCTTTGTGCGGCTTCTGTTTTCTGTATGTTTAGTAAAATTCAACATAAAAGCATTTATTCTATTTACTTTTACAATGTTAATATCAAAAATGTAAAAAGGAAAATATTTGATAACTTAAATAAATAAATGAAATATTTTTTACCCCAACGTCCTGTTTTTAAACAGTTAATTAATGAATGTTATTCCAAATTAATTTTTTTAATCATTATAAACTTGTACTAATTTTAGAGTAACAGCATTTTGTAATAGACAGCTGTTCTATTCAGCTGACATCACAAATTCCTGTTGCCTTTTTAACCCCACCCCTCCAACCGCCTGACTACAATCCATACTCCCACTTGATATCTTCTCCCACTTGATAAACATTTTTGCAACAGAAATGCATCAGATTACAAAAGTAATTTCGTGTTAACTTTAACTGTCTACATACAGTAATGAAGGACATTTTTCAAATGAACATGCTGCGTGTGGTATTGTAAAAGAATTTGCCCAAGGCACTGTCATTGCAAATGGGACTGATGCTGTGTGATCGCTGATACTTCAGTGAAGTCATTTCCTGTCTCTTTTGGCTTGACTGTGCTTTCAAAGTTTTACAGATCACTAAAACCATTCAACATGCCCGTCTGATCTCCTGGGAACAAATATGCAATGGATATATGCGGAAAGGCTCCTACTGAGACGTCTCATTTTTATTTTCATGAGAAAATTAAAAGTCAGAAATGACCAAGAAGAAATGACCAAGTCATTTCGTCTGAAATAGACAACTTTCAGGAAGTCATGTCTGCTGTTGCATCACACCCTCTGCTTCCATGTGATAAACCTCAAATCTCTCAAATTACCAAGCACAGGCAGAGACACTTAACCAAGCTGCAGACACAGCACTGTAGCACAGATAATTACTCTTTGTCCAAATGACACTCATCGCCCTCTCATTACATGCTGTGACACAGTCTCCACTCCATATTGTGTCTTCCCTGTGTCTTTACTCACTTTCCCACTAGTTCTCTCTCTCATTTCCTAGATAGGGCGGAGCTTAATTCACTCTCCTCTGACCAAGTGTTAACTTCATCAACTAAATAAATGATTAAAATTGTTGTTGATGAAGGGTTTTTTAATTGGTCAATAACGAGGGCGATGAAACACGTCATGATAACAAAACAAAATTTAATGCACAATATAAAAAAAACAATGCAGGAAAATATTGGAAAGTTTGATTGAATCATTCAGTCACAGTATGTTGCAGATTGACCTGCTTGGGCCAAAGTAGCTGAATGAGAGTAAAATGAATCGTCAAAAAAAATAATACAATTAAAAAAGGTGGCAACCAACGGATGTCATAAAAAAGCTTCTCATAATTATTTTTAGTCTTTTGTATTTTTCAATTTTAAAAAATGTTGGTTTCTTATTTATCAGGGGTTGTTTAACTGTAATAAAGGCATTTATGTTATTGATGTTTTTGAGCTTCGTAAGTTTGGAATTCAGAAGCAAACCAGTTTGCTGAATCACCTCATTAATAAAATATATTGATTGTCAAATTCAGAGCAACTACTAGCTGACTCCACAGGGAGTGTTGTCTGTTTCAATCACCATATTAATGTAACGCTTAAAGAGCAATATTTGTCTCTCAATGTTTGTGATCATGTAACAGTATTATGAACAATAAAATTACCATAATATGTACTGATATTTTTCCCAGATCAATGTAAAGTGGGCCATTTGCAATGTGTCCCCTTGGAGCAAGTGGTAGGACATAAGCAGGTTCTTAACAGTTCTCCACTTAATAGATCAACTGTAAACGGGATCAAATGCTTCCTCAGCATTAAAACCCCACCGCCTTTGGGTTTATTTGCCTAACACAGATATTATGCCACCAGAAGCATCATGTCCATTCAAATGACAATAAAAATCAGCCACTGAACCTTAGTCCTCTTGCATATCAATCAAAAACTGTAGCACAAGTCCAACACATCTTTTGTTAAACTAATAACAAAATATAAACGAATAAACTATTACAATATTATTTTTTTAATCTTCTGTCTGACACTCAAGAAAATTAGTGCATGGCTACATTACCACAATTTTTGCTATACTGTAAAATTATTATTCTATATATAGAATAATTATAATTCTTAGAGTTATAGAGTTATAATAATTCTCTAATAATTCTGAGTTCTGAATCGTTCTGTTATTTATTTTAAATTCTTAATCAATTTTATTTATTTATTTTTTGCTAAACTGGTATTAGTTGGCATAGTTTTGCTTTACAGGGTCACTACACCATGGTAAAATGAAGGTTGGCTTTATTTTTATGCGACGTTGCATGTCATTTTTTTATTTTTTTGTTGGTTTTAAAAGAAATCATTTCATTTGGCTTATACGTGCATCTCCTAGCTGAACACTGAAGGAAACAGAATGACAGCATTTCCCTCAGAGTTTGTTTGCAAGGATGATCTTAGCCTGAGGCAGTTAGCATTAATTAAAAAGTGTGCTAGCAAAAGCTTGGGGGGTTGAATCAGAGTTTGAATGCATGGGAGGAGATGTGAAAAGATTTCAGGCTCATGTGAGCTTCTAAATTCCTGCAGAATGACAGAATTGATAATTAATTCAGAGCTGTTTGTGCTGTTTTATGTAAGTTACTGAGGAGTTACATAAGGCTTTTCTATCTCAGCACAAAGTTGCAGCACTCTGAAGTCAAACAGGGTTGAAGGGTAAAAATACAGATTTTCACACTCACATATATATCCAAGCACACATACTTGCATATGTGGTTTATGAGGACTCTCCATAGACGTAATTGCTTTTACACTGTACAAACTGTATATCTTCTAACCCTCCCCTAAACTTAACCCTCACACATCATTGTTATACACTTCATTATACACATTTGTGTCCTTGTAAACCATATATACCAGTACACACACACACACACACAAATACTCATCAGCCAGGTCTCATTTCTTATGATGTGACCTTATTACAGTGAATCCCTAAAGTATCATTCAGCAGAGCTACCCATCAGATACTCATATAATATGGCCAAAAGAATTAAAGATTTTATCTGACATTTGCCATCTGCACATTCTTCACTAGACTGATGATCAATACTGCTTAAAGGGATAGTTCACCCAAAAATGAAATTTCTGTCATAATTTACTGACCCTCACGTCGTTTAAACCTTTATGACTCTCCTCTGTGAAACACAAAAGGTGAGTTTCATTAAGAATTTCCTAGTTACTCTTTTCCATGTAATATGAAGGCTGTCAAGCTCTAAAATGACAACAAAAGTCTTCTAAATTCATACAAAAGCTTTAAATAAGGTACAAAAGTTATCATATGGCTACAAAAGATTTTGAATATAGCACATGGGTAGTATGGACCACTCTTATGGTGCTTTTTTGTAGTTTTGGTGCTTGACAGCCCCATTTCTCATTTACTTTCATTACAGTATGACAAAGGGTGCCCAGGATATTAAATCCACCTTTTGTGTTCTCCAGAAGAAAGTCATTAGACAACACGTTGGACTTCAAACAACGCAAGGGTGAGTAAATGATGAAAGATTTTTTTTTCATTTTCTGATAAACTGCTCTGAAGCTCTCCAACAATTCAAGAAAGTCCATATTCTCAAAACCCCAATTTCCTCTCTGTCCACAGTCAGAATGCCACATCCTCCTCTCATAGCTTTAAGATATCTGACTTTATTTTTAGCTGGATCCATATGTAGTGTGGGTGTAGTGCAGTTTGCTGGGCCATAGCGAGTCTTGGTGTTTATAAATAGTTGGAGCGGGTATTATTCCCACATCATCAATCACATTTGTGCACAGACAGCACGGGTGAGAGACTTAAGGGTGTAGTTCTGCTGTAGTCTGGCCTCCCCTGGCTTTACGGTTTGAGGGTGTGAGGTGGAGTTGATTGGGGTAATCTGAATAGTGAACTACATCAGAGAGAGAGAGAGCAGGGTGGATGTGGATGGAGGAAAACAGAGGCTGGTGCCCGGGGAGCCCGGAGGCTACAAGAGGGATGTTTTGAGAAGTGCTGAAGGACTTTTAGGTGAGATTTTAGTTTGCGTGCTAGCCAGAGTGGGCTGAAATATTTAACACTTGTATGGAGAAAGACATGCATAAAGGACATTTTTAAACAGAAGGTTTTAATTAGTCTTCTCTACGATTTTTGAAAAGACTGATGACACACACACACAAACGATTTTGTCCATTTTAACGTTATCTCATTAAAAGAGAATTAAATGTGCATGCAAAATTTAAACACACAGTCCTCTTCACACACATTATTTTTTTTCTATTCCATAACCTTTGCATTCTTAAACAAACAGTATATTACCTATTTCTGTTTTCATACCTTCATATTTCACACATACACACACACTCAAATCTATTCAGCTAAAACGTGACATTGACACAGACACACACATTTGTCTTTTTTCTCTTCTGTCAGCTCTATCCTAAGCACACAGAGAGAGGAACACACACACACACTCAGTGAAATCTTTTCATCTTGTAACCATGGCAGTTGGTAGAATACAGTAGGAATCCAGCCGATAACAAAGTGCTTACATAACTATTGCTTTGCCAAGCCCAACTCCTACCTAGCACACCTCTTTGCCTTTTTATCTTTCTTTTCTGTGCCTCTCACTTATGTTTTCCCCTTATATCTATTTTCCTCCACCTATCCTTTCGCAAAAACACTCGCATTCACACTATCGTTTGGCATTTCTGTGAATTTCCGGAAATATGTGTCACAAAAAAGCCATTCGTCCTCTGCGTTTAAAACTACACCCCTCTCTCTCTTTCTTTTTCTTTCTCTCTCAGCTTTTTTTCTGCACCTTTTACAGTAACCATTCCTCAATCAACAGCAGTAAGTCAGGCTATTCAGAGAGTGAAATGGCTAATGGTTAATACTTCTCTTGCAATAATAGGTCGTGCTCAGGGTTTCTTACTGTAATGAGGTTACTTTTACGCTAAGCCACACTGGCACCCTTTCAACTGGCCAATCAAATCCTAAACCCTAAACCACATAATATTAATTACCAATTGTGCCTCATTACGTGAAAAATTATATATATATATTATATATATATATTTCAAAACATCAATAATAAAAAATGAAAGAAAAAAAAAGAGTTTTTTTAATTGCCAAATAAACCAAAATGGCAACCTTGGCTCCTAAAACCATACCGTGACACAGACACGCTGGTCTTACCTCCCGCAGTTCATGCGCCACATCTTTAAGCTCTTTGAGAATTCCTTCCAACTGCTCGATCACCATCTTCATGTGGCTGCGGATCTTTTCTCTCTGACTGGGGGTCTCAGAGGGTTCCCGGGCCGGAGCTCCGCTCTGGGACATCCTTCACAGGCTGCTCACGGGCCGGGTTGCGGAGCGCTGAGGGCAGGGGCAAGCCGAGCCACGATCCATGTCTGGGGCCACCAGGAGCCGCAGTGCTACTGATCCGATCTGGGGCTCGGGCCACGCAGGGAGGGTTCAACATCTTAAAAATGCCTGGGCAGCCGAGAGACCTCGCTGGGTCTGGGGTCAAGCCTCCTCTTGCTGTGTACTGTGGGACATCTTGGGAATCCAGGGACAGATGTGGTTAAAATGAAAGGTGCTGGAGTCATTGAAGGATGTTAGGCTTTTAGATCCAAGAAACATACACCAAACTCAGAGAAAAATAAAGAAAATGCGCACAATAAGGAACAAGTGTGGTTTATTTCATTGTATCTGTGTATGTGTGGAACTATGTGGGTGCTTATGGGTAATTCTGGGCTGAAGGCTGTTGTTGATGAAGCAGAAATCTCTTCCATGTATAGATGACAAAGGGTCGTATTCAGTTGTGCATGGTGAAATAGAGAGACAGATCCTCATGTTGTCAGACGATCCATTCTGAACTTTCATAAAATCCAATCCAGGTGGAAAAAAAAAATTCCACTGTGTTAACTCAGTATTCAGTACTTCACTAGGAACATTAATGAGCTGAATAATTGGTGACCAGGACTGTAGTGCCTCTAGGTTTAAAACTGGGAGGTTTTGTGTTATGCTTTTCTGTATAAAAAGTCAGCACCAAAATGTGTCAAAATATTCCAACATTTCTTTTCTCTAAACTGGATCTACAAGATAAAAAGAGAGAAAGGCAATTAATGTCAGATATTTCTGCCAGAAAAGCCTTTGGCTAAAAGAACTAAAAATTTGTCCTTGATTTTATGTGCTCTTGTCATTACGCACGTGTTTCTGTGTGTTTGTCCTTGCGTGTTTGTTTTTGCATACATCTATCTGTGAGAATAAAATAAGGTACCAACACAATCAAATTCAAGCAAATTAAAGCAATTAACTATAACTATACTTACAATAAGTGTTGTGATAAATGCGCCTCATAAAATTAAGTCAGAAGGAATGGCATGTTCTTGATTTCTGAACCTGTAGTCGAAGGCTTTACGCTTGGTCATTTCTTTCCAGTTTCTTCAGAAATGGTTAAACAGAAACAGATCTAGTTCCCTTTGAAAGTGAATGAAATCCAGTAGCTACCGCTTCCCTTCGTAATGGCTGCGTGTTCTTTAAAAGTCATAGACTGTAAACTCCACATCCTTTGCTCCTGGGAATAAAGGAAGAAAATAAAGGGGCAGAACTTGACCCTCCAAATCGTTGCTGCGAGTACACGGAACTAGAAGATTTGAAGTAACACCTGGAAAGACAGGAGGAAAAGCAGTTTGCCTTCTTTATTTCATGTCTTCTTGACTTTT
Source organism: Ambastaia sidthimunki (assembly GCA_036877625.1). Lineage (NCBI taxonomy): Eukaryota > Metazoa > Chordata > Actinopteri > Cypriniformes > Botiidae > Ambastaia > Ambastaia sidthimunki. The sequence goes on from JAZGTK010002119.1 coordinate 20,985, forward strand.
TGCAGTTCCCTCTCTTTCTCAAATACATATCTTCATATTTACATTTAACCCTGTTTTCTACAGTTTACAATACAAAATCGATTACAGACGGCAAAGAGCGGCCATTAAGAACAGATACGAATAAATGCGCTCACCAAATTTAATCCCACCAGCCTCAGTGGGAATACAGAACACTTTATAACACAGAGTGCTTTCTCTGTCTTTCTCTCTCACCTCTTCCCTGGTCAGCAAAAGAAAAAGTGTGCTGGTTTGCTTTTCTTCTCTTTCCAACAGAGCTAAAGGGAAAACAGTTCACGGCTTGACCGAGCCCTGGATCATCCTGTTCGTTCAGTAGACGTGTCAGTCACCATCATACAAAAACTCACTGTCTCACACACACACACACTTCTCCCCTGTTTTTCTCTCACACTTTCCCACATGCACAACCCACTGAGTCTGCTCTTTAATCTCTATCCCTGTTCGTTCATCCACGCTCGCCCACAGCTGTCCTTCAGTGACAAAGTGAAGCAGCAGAGGAGGTACGAGGGAGGAGATTGGCCCCAGTTTCCTTCTCCGAGCCCTCAGCGCGAGCAGGCAGCCTTGGTCTTTACAGTCCTGGAACTCCTTGGATGCGGTTGTTGCTGCAGCGACCACCGGCGGATGATGCTGCCTGGCACGCCGTCTCTCCAGTGATGCCGCTGTGGATGAGACACGTTCTGTCGCCGTGACGACAGACTCTGCCTAAGAGAGGGATCTGCCTGTGATTCGAAACCCTATGGATACATGCGCACACACTGGTCCTCTCTCACTCTCTCTCTCACCCTCCTCTCTCCTGCACACACTGCCAGATGGAGGGAGGAAGAGGCTGGAGTTTATGGACAGGCTTTGGCTGCTAGTGGAGACGGCTCTCTCTCACTGCCTCTGAGAGGATGAGGGAGGGACCAAGGTGTTTAAAGAGACAGTAGCGAACATCATATTGTAACTCTATCTCTTTCTTTATCTCTATATTCATGGAAATATGTATTTTCCCTTTTATTTATTGTTCCCTTTAATTCTACTTTGTGAGTCTTCTGTAAAAATTAAGTTTGCATTTGGGCTTGTGCTGGAATAGAACAGTTTTGTTATTTCAATGTTATTTCACAACTCACAGACTTCAGAAACAAATTTTTTAAATTATAATTTTTTTTTAAATTATAAAATATTGATAAAAAATTAAAAAATATATATTCATAAAAAAGATATGCAGTAAAATATTCTCTCCCTGTTGTATAATCCTTGATCAATAAAACATTTTCCCCTTTATTAATTCAGTATATTATTACAATGTGCACTGGATTCAAGCATATATTTAGAGTGTGCACTGTTTTACATTGCCAGCCAGCTTGCTTGATATTCTTCTTACCTCTCTGCATGCTCCTTTTTCCTCCTCTGCAATAAATTCATGAATTGTTTTGACAAACATCACTTTTATCCCTGTGCTGATTAAGTTTCTTCTAAAACTTCCTATTGACAAAAATAGTTATAGTGCAAGATGAGTCATCAATTTTTTGGTCAGTTTTTCCAAAAGAGAACAACTTTACATTTTAAATGTATATATCTACTAAAGGTTGAAACTTAGGAGTACACTACAAATAAATTGCTTTTCTGATTTTAAAGGGTCTTTAACAAACAGACTAGATTGTAGATAATTAATTAGTTTTACATGTAATTTCAAATTTTAAAGTTGACATTGATAAAACGTTTAGCATTCAAAATATTATGACAAACAAGGATGACATTATCATAATATTTGCACATGAATTTAGAGTCTTCTAATACTAAATTAGTATTTATCTTCTCTTTCTTGCATCTATTTTTCAAAGACAGCAACAGAAATGTGGCTAAACCAAGGCCTGAACAACAATCATTACTAAAACATAACCATTATTTTTTTAAAAACTGGTACTTCTTTGAGGATCAAGAAATGTATTTATTATGTACTTTTATGTGTGGTAATTAAGGGGCTATTGATCCACAGCTATAAAATATAGAAGGAAATTTCTTATTTACAAAGGAAATGTATTTCAAAGGCTCTGCATACATGTGTTAATGAAAGGGTCAGAGTTAATGTGTGTGGGTGAAGGCTGATGTGGCATTATTTTCACAGATCTGTGCAGAACAGTGTAGGCTTAGAGGAACAGTCGTACTGCTGAATGGCAAAAATCTCCCTGTGATGTCCTTGCATTATCCTTGTTTGATTTTTGACCGCATGCTTCCTTTAAAAGTCCTAAACCATTACAAACACTACTAAACGCCTTTACAGCCTCCATAATACTGTTTAGTGTCATTTGGTATCTAATGAACATGGATAATGGAGCTCAGTGGAACACGATTGTAATTATTGAGAAATCATCAAAACACATGACCGGATGTTTGACGGCTATCGCCAACGTCCACACCTCTCGCGGTACGATAAATCTTCAACGCTAAGGTCATTCTGACTGCTGGTTTTTACTAGCAGTGCTGGAGAGAGGCCAACGAAATATCAGCCCCACTTAATATTTCTGTCCTGGATTTATTGCACCTGGGCCGATTATGGAGAAGTTTTATAGAACGCAATATTTTTCTAGCAGGGCTGCACGCTTGGCTTTCACAGGTGTACCTCCAGAGGAAATCACTCGGGTAATGTGATACTACAGTGAGAGGGCATGGGATAAAGCAAAAGACAGAGAGAGAGAGAGAGAGAGAGAGAGAATGGGAGTTAACCAGCCTGTGGGGTTTATTTGACCACTTCTGTTTACACAGCAATGAGCAATCATTCCCCTTTTATTTGATACTTCAAGATCAAGTATCTTTTTATTAGACCAGCCAGTATGTGGCCGGTCTATTCCTCTATGATATGGGCACAGTGTCTCTGTTTGTGCTTATGAGGGTGCATGAAAGATATTTTTCTCACAAACCAAAACTTGGGCGACCCCATTGGTCCATAAAGGTGGTGTTCACTTTGTCCTGTCTTTTTTGTCAAAATGGACACCAATCAATCAAAACCCATTAATATTGGTCAGGAATTGTGTGTAAAAATAAAAAAATATATTAAATAAATTATTAAATTAAATTAAAATAAAATCAAGCTCTTATAGGACTCTTTCTTAATCTTTTTTAGTCATTGCAAAGGTGTCATTCTCCTCTCCACAAGGTGGCACTGTAGTGCAGTTAAGTCCCTGACAACTCACACAAGAGCAATACACTGGCCACAGGACCTGTGGCAGCACTTGGGTGGATCAAAATTGAATTGCTTATCTTTTGGGATTAACACTGCAAAATATTGAACATCATATTAGTCGTACAGTGACTGACAGCAGCTTGTCAAATCTTGCAGTTATTAAATCATTTTTGGCCGTTATGTGGATATTTCATATGTGGATATTTCATATAAAGCAGCCTTTAAAGTGACATGCTGTATTTGACCTGCTACATTAAAATCTTTTTTTTTTCAGAGTTATGTGTAATCTTCCCTGATTCATATGCAGGTTTTATTAATTGACTGTCGATGTTCAGTAGTTACATTTTTGTTCTGTCTCCGTCAAACAAACACATTTAAATACTGAATATGCTGCATGTTTAAGACCTGGTTTAGCAGAATTCTGTGTTAGTACTTCCAACTCTGATTGAATAAGCTACATTTATAAAATATAAAGCCAGCTTTAACATTGCTATGTAACCATATATACCCTACAGTTAACTATATTAATTGGCTGTTTATTCTTATCAATAATAATAAAAGCTGTATTATTGTCAAATAGTAAGTCACTGAAGGCTGCTTATTACAGTGATTGTACCACAGGTAAAAGGGTTTTAAAAGAACTATAAAGTGTAATAAACCCCAGAGTAAACTCACTGTAAAACATAGCTTCTCTTTCTTATACATTCTCATGTTTATGGTTCTGAATCTTTGAAACCCCTCCTAATGTCTGATGTTTAAAGGTTTGTGAGTAGCTTGCTGTGATAGATCACAGCTGAGCTATTTCATGTTTATTTTCAGGACAGTTAAAAATGGAAGCGACAATGTGACGCGTCACCCTTCAGTTCTTCTGTAGCGGTCATATGGCAACTGTGTCAGCAGGGCATTTACTTCTGACTTGTGCTCAGGTACAGCTGACAAACAGTGAGATATAGAGAGATAAAGGGCCTACCATATCTTTCACTTTCTTACTTTTTTTCTTCACTGTGTCTTTCATGTTTTCAGTATTCTGTATCTCTATGATCTCTCTCTCTTTCAGATCTTCTCATTGTCCTTAGCTCATCCTTGCAGGGTGCACAGCATCCCTAGCCCCAGCATCCCTAAGCTCAAGTGTGTTTGGGCGGCTGTTTGCCAAGGGCTATGTGTGGTTTCCGTGGAACTCGCTGACAAACCGTGAATCTATAATCACTTTCTGCTTCCCCACCGGAGCACTAATGAGCCAAAGCAGCTCATTGGGTATTCAGGAGGGGTCCAACCAATAGGAATGGTTACATTTCTTGCCCAAATCTATCTTACTCAGTTTAAAGCTCTGCACCTTTTAGGGAATTCAACTCTAATTAAGTCAGGTAATGCTTAAGAAATCGCACTGCATTTAAAATGTCAGGCTATGGCACAATGATGATGTGTATGATTTAATCTTAAAACTGACGTGCAGGACTTTCGGCTGAGAAGTGGAGATTACTTGTGCTGCCCGCTGATGTGCAAATGTGACAGCTCTTTTGATTCACTCGCAGCTCCCGCAAACATAAGCAAGGGCAAGGTGTCACTCAATATCATCGCTATGGAGACAAGCGCAGATACAGTGCCATTCTAGTGCATTTCCCCTAGATAATGTCTTATTTTTCTATGCTGGGCTTTAGTAAGTAAAGGAAACATAACTTGTTCATAACTAAGTTCTGCAGTTAACTGGGACTACTGGTGTTATAGAAACTTAAACGTTGAGGGTTGTTTCATGCATGGAGAATTTATCTTTTAATTGATTTATTGGAATTCTTTCTCAGTATTCATAGTAAATGTTTTGAAATTAAACAAATGCACGCAGGTCAGCCTGCATAATATACTTCGTCTTAAAGGAAAGGCAATTTTAAAGGGTCAAAGTGAGGGTAAAAAATGGTAATGAAAAAGTAAATGATAAATGTATTAAGCACCAAAAAAACAGTTTCTAACAAACCAACGTATAATATTGTCAATATGGAGTAACACAAATGCTTTGTTTTCCGTATTTAGCTTACAGCATATCCGGTACATAAAAGTAACAATCCAAAAACAGCACTTTAAAAGGCAAATCGGATACCAAACTCTACAGGACCACAATGGCATAATATGGAAAATCTTTCCTTTTTAATCTTATCATGCTCACACATATCATAATAGCAGCTTATGAGGGTTAGTCTGCAGTATTGCCCCCTAGGACATTCTCTGTAATGCAGGTCTGGGCACCAGGCTGAAGGAAGGGGAAGTGATCCCACTTATCACTTGAACAAAGTGCTCTGTAGGCGGCCACAGTCACAGACCCATCAGCCCCTTCTCAATGCCTGTCATCATTACTACAGCCAGGCATCTGTTAGCTCAGAGTCATCCAGCTATGTCCATAGCCTCAAGCATAGGGCTTAGGTACACACAAACACACACATACACAAGCAAAACCCTTTTTCATAACAAAAAGGCACATAATGCCTTACTGTAGTTCCTGCTTCAAATTCCGTTTAGGGTGCGAAGAGCTTAGCTGCCTACACAGGTGACAAAAAGCAAACCAGAGCCTCTAATTCTCATGGGAACTCATGCAGAACACACCACTGTGCCAACACACACACACAAGTCAGGATAGTTCACTTGAAATGTGAAACAGTCCTATCTGCAGTCCACTGCAGGGAAGAATAGGAAAAAATCAGTAAACATGGCCTTCACCATCACCAGAGACAGTGTGGGGAGGAATGCTCATAGAAAAACAAACATATTGGAATGCTCAAAATGGCAGCTGAAGAAATGGAAACCTTGCCTCCAAAGAACCAATCACCTTTTAGAAAGACATCACCTGTGTTTACTCTAGAATGTACATGCGTATTAGCTTGGCGAACTTGAAGAATTGTGTTCTTAGCATGAAGTGAGCTTAGGCACAATTTATGATACCATGAACCCTAATTTTATAAAAATGCAAATGAGGCTATGATGGATTTTTATTTGCATAGAATTAAATTTGCCCACCTAAATAAGGTTCCTTGTTAGATTGTATTGCTTATTTTACATGTGCTATTAAAATGTAACAAATAATTTTGAAGCTCCTTTTTCATTTAAGTAGAAAGAAGATGGTGATGTTTACCAAGCAAATTGAACTTTTGGCCAGAAAATCACTTCACGATTAAGGGTCAAGCTCATGTCACCTGTTCTCCACGATTACTGATATATTTATTAGTAGTTTTCTTTATTTATGAATCTTATTTATGAATCTTTCTTTCATTTATGAAATGTTCAGCATTGTGGAGTCCTTTTGATTAACTCTTTATGATCTACATACCTTACCTTAAGAAAGTTTCTGTGTATGTCATCAGGTATTCTAACAAAAATAATTTACAATAAATAAATAAATAAAGACTAGAAGACTGGGAGAACACACACTATCAACTCTAGTGGTGTTTACTGTGATAATATGACACATCTCTGTGGATCTGAATAAAATAGAAGGCAGAGGCAGTTTACTGGTAAACCTCTCACCCATCACACCCACAGCAGTTACTGCACAATCTTCAGCTGACTTCAGTTCATTGTACTTCAAGTTTTATTCCCTGCATTCTCCCTTTCACTGCAATAAACATTTCAAAAACAGAAATGAATGAAACATACATTATTTCATTGTACTGGAGAAGGCAGCTGAGGGTTGGCTAATGATGGCTAAAGCTGAATACTTGTCAATGCATCAAGGCCAGTGCAGTGAAAATGTAAAGACAGAGAGAGAGAAAGTGTTTGTCTTTCCATGAGATGTTCATTCCTCTTACTGAGGGAACATATCTAAAGTTACTACATGCTGCTAAAGAGAGCTAATGACTGGAGATGGTGAAGATGTAGTGTAGATGAGTAAAGCTGTCAGTACCAAGCTGTGTTTTAGACATAAAAATAAAACTAACCAGGTACTTCTTTATGGCACAAAGTGAGGCCCAGACCGTGTGTGGGGAGCCCCTCACAAAACTATAAGTTAATGCAAATCAGGTTACATTTGTCTAAAGTTTCTTTGAAGCACTAACAAAAGTGATACATACTCTAAACTAAGACAAGTTGTGTTTAGACATACTTTTACATATCGCATAGAGGTGACCACATTTAAACTATAATTCTACCCACAAAAATGATAATATAAAATCATAAACGTTTGTTTTATTCTCCAGTACAGTTTTATATGTTAAAAGCATAAGGTTTGTGCAATTTATTGGTGTATTTAAAAATAAACAACTTCTTTTATTTTCTAGAGCACACTGAAAAAAGCACATTGTGTAGCTCTAAAAGACAGCAAAACAATTATCCATTCGTAAAAGATGCTGCAGGTACTCAAGATGTTAGACTGTAAGCTGACTAAACAAATGTCCATGTGAGCTTTCAAGTGCAGGATCCAGCAACATAAACTACAACCTTCTACATAATGTGGAGATCAGCATTGAGTTGTAAACACTTTATTGTTGCATTCATTAAAATGCATGTACTGTAAATTTTATTTGCTGGAAAAAACAAACATCTCTTGTTAGTTCAGCTTTAGGAAACATAATTAAAAGCTTGATGTATTTAGGAAAAATGCCATATAAAAGAAATCCTACAAATCTTACCTTATTTAATATTGTTTCTACTAGGCCTGTTTTATAATTTGAGGCTGAAATGTACTAATTCATAAAAAATGAAAGTTAGTAAAGTGATTTTGGCAGTAAAAACAACAGTATTTGGCACAACCTTGTTCTCTTTTAACCCAGAACCTTGAATATGGTAACTTTATTGTAAGGTCCCAACTGGCTCAGATAATACAACATGAATTTGATAAAATGCTCATCCTCCTTTTGTGACTTTGCGACTTACTACTAACTACATACTACTGCCCCTCCTGCTCTGACCTCTGCAGAGCACCAGGTGTGTTGTGAATCCAGGAGCCTGGAAACTAAAGAGGGAATTTCTATTTGAGCTGCCCCCCGTGGAGTGAATTGTGAGTGTGATGTCCTATTCCAGACCGCAGAGCCGGTGACAAAAATGCTCTCCAATTCGATGCAGCTTTTCGGATAAACCTGCCACATCTGTGCGAGTCAATGGCTGTGAAAACGACCCTTGTGGCAGGTATAAGGAACGCGCGAAATCTTTGTTTATCCAGAACGATTTATCTACACACACAACTCAGTCAACTCTCTTTACTTTACTTGTCATCATCTCCAAATACCCCACCCCTGTTATTTTACTGTTTGTTCTATTCTCTGCAACCCCTTTTTTTGACATGCATCATATTTACTGTACGAGGGATTTACTGTAATTTGCATGTGACACTTCACTAGAGCAGAGCAGTCACTGGTTTCATCAGTGCATGTAGTCACCGCTCGCTCTTCTTCACTGCCAGTACATCTGCCTGTCTGCCACATGCCACTTTAGCTGAAACACAGACAGAGATACCACAGTCAATGCTAGTCTGTGCTATTTCGAGTCAGAAAGCAAAATGGTTTTCGATTTATCAGCACCTCTAACTGCTGTATTGTGAGATGGAGGGTTTGCACAGAGCCAGACAAAGAGATAGAATCGCTGGACTATTTAGAAGCGTGCAGATACTTAAATGTATCTGTATTACAGAGCTTGGGATCTCCATTAAAGAGTTGTCCTCTCTCGCTCTGCCTCTCCATCTCTCCTCTCGTTCTCTCGTGTGGTGGTGTCACCACGGTCTTTTCTAACTTGGTCTGACATGAAAGAGCATTAGGCCAGAAGCTGTTGATGGAGTGGTTGATTGGACCTGTCACCTTTTATTGTGACGGTGCAGCTGAGCCACGATGGAGTCGAGCTGTCACCGACCCTGCATGCTTTCCCGTGCTGCCCCTCCATGTCCTCACACTGTACGTGCACTTTCACCTTTGACCTCAGCCTTGCACAACCAGTCCTGGCACCTCACGGTCAATATGGATGACAATCAATCAACAGCAGAGTTATAAACTGCAGAGACCTTTTAAAAGCAGGTGCAGGGTGCATTTGCTGAACCTTCGATTGTGATCATCACATAAAAGTATGTGTTGTGCACAAGGGGTCAAGGTTCATCCGGTTAGCATGGCCCAGTTAGCCCCTCCTGGTAGATTCATATCTCGGACTTGAAAAACTAATGCAGTCAACATACTGAAAATGGCAAGTATTTTATTATACATGCTGTTTTTTATTATGTTTTGGAAATGCAATGTTAAGCAATGTTAATGTTTTATTTATTATTTTAACAAGTACCTGTTTCTTCATAATAAAAAAAAACTAATGTAGGTACAATTATATTTCTGTCTACAAAACTAATTTCACACATACTGTTTTAAATCAAACAGCTTTTAGGATCATGAGACACATTCCGGTCAAGTGACACCAAACTAAAGCAAGTGCATTCAGTTTATATATTTTAACAGAGTGTATGTTCCCTGGGAATCAAACCCATGACCTTTGTGCTGCTAGCACAATGCTTTACCAGTTGAGCAACAGGAACAGTCAGCCAGTCAGAACACTTCAAAGCGATCCTGTCACAGCCAGGCAACTATTATTGAGTTAAGCGAGAATGCTAACAGATAGCTTGTCTTTCTGTTGCACTGATGTACATCTCTGTAATACCCAGAGAACAGAAACAAGTAATGATCCAAGAGCAGATAATGACCAGTTTGATTTTCAGCACCTGTCAAAGGTGATATAACACACAAATGCTAATGACTGGTACAGGTGAATCATATCTGTGTAAACCCAGACTGCTGCTTTAGAATGGCGTGTTCAAAGTGATGTCTTTGTTAGTTTAAATTTCACTCTCATACCTCTCAGCACAAAATAAATTGAGCTGTCCTTTTAGCTCTGGGTCAACTAGCCTTCCATCTCATTCTCTTCCTTCCTTTCTGTCTCTTCTCCTTTCTATGATCTTGTCTTCCACAGTGTTTGTGTCCTTTTCATTTTAGTCTTATTATATGGCTAGCGATGGCCACTAACGGAGTAGCTTTGCTATATATGAAAATATGACCCCATCTTGCCAGGGGTCAGTGCCAATAAACAGAAGACACAGAGGTGGAACCACAACGCTGGAGATTCTAATCTCCTGTCTGCACTTTGGACATTGGCCGCAGGGGCCAGGGGTCACACTCTACTTTCTCTGATGTCCACCCTCTGCCTCCTAAAGTAATGGGTACCATCTCTTTCTTTTCCAGTTGCTGTCTTTCCTTATCTCCTTCTTTCTTACTCCACCCCCTTTCTCACTTTCTCTTCCTTAGCTGGATTTATTGATGTTGACCTTTTGCTGAAATTAAGCATGCCAATCTCCAGGCAGATAGGGCAAAGTTTAAACCAATTAAAGATAACTTCACCAATCAGCAAGTGGTGAGGGTTGATTCTGCCCTATGCCCATTAGAATAATTAGTTCTTTGTCACAGACAGGCTAGAGGAGGCAAAGTGGAGCTCAAGGGCTGGAGGCAAAAAGCACCAGATCTCCAAAGAGGGTGGGGCCTGTAAATAGAGGCGGTGCTTTCACCATTGTTTGTGTATTATATCATTATGTGTATTATATATGAAATGCTTCTGTACTCTTATTCTCCAAGCATGTTTGTGTGTGACAGAGAATGATCCAATGTGTTTCAGTCATTTGAATGACTACTCATTTAGTGAAAAACATTGGGTCAAACATGCCTAGATTATAACTAGGGCTGCATCTGAAACCTAAAGCAGCTGCCAGGCAGTGTTTTGTGTATGATGCTACCTTATAAGGAAATTGTTTAAGACCGGCTCCCAAAGCACCACAGCATCACATGTAATGATCTAAAGGAAAATGCCAATGAGCTTTCGACAAAACCAAGAACATATTCAGTAAATGCCTATATTATAGAAAAATATGATAAACACTATATAAAAACATATGATTTATGAAAATGTATCATATAGAAATATGATAAAATGGACATTTTTAAAAGTTACATTAAATATTTACAATGTACTTGGCAACAATGGCTGTTTTGTTGACATGATGGTTCCAATATAAAAATATAGAGATGTATATCATATCTTGTCAGAAAGGCTAATAAAATTAGAAAGATTTTTTGTAACTTCACCCAGCCAAAGTTCTTCTCATGTCTTTTTCTTCAGTTTGTAGGCCCCGCCCCTTTCTGGAGTTCAGCCTGCAGCTATCCATCTCTAAATTACGTTCCAAACTGTTTTTTAGCGTTATGGAATGCAGAGTCAGGTTTATCACCACTTAATGCTGTGAATTACATAATGGGGGCACCTAATATACATTAGGATGTCTGTGACATCTAACGGATCGCACATGATTGTGCCCTTAAGAGCTAGAGACTAACAGGGCGTGATTAAAGCTCCATTCAGATGTGCATTAGTGAAGCATGTGATTATAAAGTTGTCACCCAGGGCTTTCAAGGATTAGTTAAAAACAGACCACATCATTGGTCTCTGCAAAATTAATTGTATTAAAATAGCATGTATTGTATGAACAATTCGTTTCTGCTGATGAGTACAAATACATTAATACAAAGGCACACTATGCGTATGAATACATGTTGTAATAGGTTGGTATAGTAAATGGGAAATATCGTTTTGTCTTAAAAGAGTGTCACCTCATAAACTGACTAAAAGTGTCATTATTGTTTATTGCATATGTACAAAAATATGGACAAACTGGCAGTCACAATCACAAATTACACTCAGACCAATTAGCTTATGATGTGATTATTTTAACCTGAAAATGGGATTGCTCTTTAGTTTCACTCAAACTTTGTCATCACAACAGTCTTTCCTGTTTTCATCTTATTACCCCCCTCAGCCAATCACTGCAAAGCAACCCACCTCAGGGTAAATACAGCTTTAAAACTATAAACACAGATTCTATATTGCTTGAAGTGCATAATAAAATCAACAGAAAACTAAACTTAATGCAGATCTCTATGAGTTCAGAAAAACATCAACACAGAGTCCAAAAGCCCATTCCTTGTAGAATATAACCCTGCTTACAAATGTATATATTCTACAGCTTAAATTTCTCCCTCTCGTGCAATGGCAACTAAGTGAGTGATTTTTGAACACTTGAAAATCTCTTCACCGTGCTTATATTCACCCTTTTTTAAGGTGAATCTCCGATTTGTTTACAGGCTCCTTTTAAAGAATTGATCCATTTCTCAGAGAGTGAATGCACCAGGCTTATGGCATCCACTCAGTATGCTTCATACAGGGTATCTCCGGCCACCTATCGACAGCTTTTATACCCAGAGTCACCTTGGAGATTAATTCAACCTCTTAGAGAGGAAAACCTGAATGCTATTATCTCTCCTGGGAACAGACAAGTACTGTATGTCAAATTCCCTTTATCCTTATGATTATTATTGGTATGCAAGGTGAGCTTTGAAAATCAAATTGCTCCCGATGACATTGATAAAAGGCACAAACAGAGGCATAATGTCTATCAAAAGCATAATCTCCTAAATATTTGTTTCATCCCACCTGTCAACCGTTTGAATGACTTGCTCGTACTCTTTCTCTCCCTGATTCTCTTGCGGTCCTTCTCCATAATGTCTCATGCCATT
>JAZGTK010002120.1:0-20890 GCA_036877625.1 Ambastaia sidthimunki
GTAAATTGTTAAAATTGCTTTTAATATAATGATCTAGCCACATTCTTAAAGACTTAAAAATTCTTGAAGATTCTTTTCTCCAATTCTCTTTTGTTATGCAATGTTCAGATATTTTATGGTATCTTCTTCTCTTATTTTATGGTATCTTTATTTCTATATAATTAGATTTACTAATATACATCTTATACTGAACAATAACATTTGCAATAATACCTTGTTTTTGTATTCTATGTGTTAATACATATTTTATATTTTACCAGTTTTCTACATTTTTCTTTTCATCATGCGGAAAGCTGCTTTAAATCAATGCAAAAACTTTTTTGTTTTTTGGTTTCAAATCGTAAAGCAAAACCAGACAGGCTAGATCAAGTAGCATACTGATATTGGTTATATTCAACAATATCACCCCAAACTTTAAAATATATTGACAACACATTATTCAAGTGGCCAAGACACGCTAATAAGTGCTAGGTGCCACATTTTATGTAATATCTAAGTTTTCAACCACCACTGAGAGACAGTACCACTTTGAAGATGACATTCCAAGGATAAATTATGCCTTCCAGAGCTATATAGTTGGCTGTATAGTAAATTTCTAAAATCCAAAATTCATATGAAGGTAACGCATAAGTTGAACAGCTCTATTTATGTTTAAGTTGAGTTGAGGCTATTCGTAATAACAGTATATATTTAGACTCTCAGAAATTAAGATAATAAAAATATTGTTTTTATATGAATACCTAAAGGTACTTTTCTTACTTTATCATCATTTGTTCTTCAGACATTACTCTTTAAAAGGAATGAAGTATCAGATTTTTAATGAAGTGAACAACTGAAAATGTGTACATTCAGCAGTGAAATGAGTTGAAATGAGTAGTGACTCAGTCACTTGCTTCTTGCTTCTGTAAAAATATTTTTAAAAAAGTGAGCCAGGAACCTGATTGACACAGAATTATCTAACAATTTCTGCTTAGTCATTTACAAAATGTGTAGTGCTTTTCACAATGAGTACTGGGCTATCTATATATGAAGAGTTTGGTTCCAAAGCGGGATAAACGCCAGTTTAAAGAAAATCGAGATACTGCCAAAATAAGCTTCACATTTGGTATTCAAAGTTCTGTCATCAATTTCTAACATTTTAACAATTTTTATCTGCCATGTTTTCCTGCACTGTTTCTTCCCTTTTTTTTCTTCCCGTGATAAACGCCAGTCGATTTTCAGCAAAACGCAACCTATCCATTCAACCAATCACGGCGGACTATCCCAACGCGCAAACTGCCGTGGCTGCGCCCTGTTACGCCCTGTAACACTGTAAACACTGTCGTCTTTTAAATGGATGTTTTCAGCATTTATAAAATGAACAACTTGGATGGCATCGATGAGCCAGTGCTCATTTCGTCTAGCTCAAGCCTTCCAAAGACAATCACAACGGGGAACACATAAAGAAAATCCGACACTCAGGCAGTGGGAAAATACCGGCGATCTCTTGAGGCTTGTCATATGTATAGATCAAGAGAAACTTTTAGCACAGATGATAACTTAGCAAGTAATTAGCAAGTGATAACTTGTTATTTATGGTTATATTTTTGTCCACTCTCATACAGAAAATGAGTTTTTATTGAATGAATTGAACTGAAATGGATTTATAGCATTTTGGGGAAAAACGTGTCATGGATATAACAATTTAACAATTATGGATTTATCCCGCTTTGGAACCAAACTCTTCATATCAAACCTTTTATGAAGGCAGTGTAAGATTGTATCACAGTGTAAAACAACTTTTTGTTTGTCCTGCAGTCATTCCAACAGGATAAGCAGCTGGACCACAGTCAGATCCAGGAGGCAGCTAGTGCCATAGTCAGCACGCTGTCCAAACGGCACAACAGCACTGTCATGCTTGCCGTCATCGAGGTCAAAGTGGAGATGCCGGTCATGTCCAAGCCAGTGGGTGAGTAGAATAGATGCTAAAGTCAGCTTTCATCCCTGACCAAGTGTCAATTACCCTTCTTCACCAATTATTGCAGCCTAAATGACTTTGTGAGTCACAGAAGGAAGGTTGTGACAGGCTCAGTTGACCCAGCAGTTGTGGGCAGGAGGCCATAAACCTGTCTGCAGTTACATACTGCAGCTTTGTATAAAAGAATGTAAGAAGAATGCTAGGGCAAATTTAGAAATACTCTACTTGACTCGTGAAACAATTGTAAGCATATTTGTATGTTTAAGTTTTTGTAATCAAATGTAATTGTAACAGGCCGATTTGACCTTATTCCATTATGGTAACAAGACAATCATTCTTTTAATCATGTTGCACTGATGTTCTGGCCAGAATTGTTTTCCTTCTCCGTCTACTATATATGTTTGCCATTATCTATCATTATTGTTTCATGTAAAAACAGCAAAATAAAGCATCCAGCTTTAAACAGTTAGCTATTAAATGTTTATTTTCAACTAGTACGGAAAAAATAAAATCACTAATATCGATGAAAGACCAACAATTTATAATGCATCCCTGCTGTTGTTTTGTTTTTATTAAGGTTTTCATGCATAGTATGAAATTTATGTTTGACTCGGGTCTCTTTCCATGCAGACTACCTAGTGCCTGTTCTGAGTGTGGTTCTATGTGTGCTCTGGGCCTTCTGTGTCATTGTCTGTGTGTGGTGGACCCGTAAACGGCGAAAAGAGCGCGAGAGGCGTGAGCACAGGCCCGTGGAGGAGAGCATCAACAACCAATGGGAACCACTTCGGCCAGTGATCCGGCCACAGCACAAGGACAACCGGGATGCGCAGTGCGAGCGCGCCAAACTCATGGGCTCCCCAAATCAGACCTGCAGCAGCAGGGAGGACAAGGAGGAGATGGAGGAGGAACAGCAGGAGCTCATGGAGGAGTGGTGCGGAACAGGGGGGAGGAAACATCCCATCCAAAAGTACTCTAAGACTGTAGTGCGGACCAAGAATGAGCTAATCTGTACCACGCGGAGCAGTGCTGGTGACTGCAGCAGCCCTTCCCTCAAAACACCTTACTGGACAGGCTTCAGCTCAAAGGAGAAAAACTGTAAAAATGTCTTTAATGCCACCACCACCGCTCAAGAGTACAGAGAGCACTGCGTATGAGCTTTACCAGTGGACGGAGCAGAATGTAGAGACCAAGGCCATCTCAGAAACAAACCTTTTCCCATTTGTTATTTTTATTTCCAATAAGATTTTGCGGCTGAATGGTAAAAGTGGCAAATTTCTTCATATTTGTGTTTATGTACAGAAGGAATTTGAAGAAATTTGAATTTCTTTATAAGGAGGCAGAGAAGCATAGATTTGTTTTTGAAAATTACAGCTGGATTAAAGAGTAGGACTAAGGAACCCAAGAGAGAAACTTTGTAAATACTTTGTTGTTGGTTACAAATGGTTGTGTTTTGTTGTGAGTGCAGACCCTGTATGGGGACACCCAAACGGGGATGCTGGCTGTGTTGGTCTCCGTTCTTGTGTTGTCCCATTCAAATGTCTATCTTCCGCTACACCTGCCTTACCAAATTGTTGTCAATGAGGAGGGCTACAGTGCCTATAAAGTGGCCTTGTTTTTCTTTTATTTCTGTTGTCTTGGCTGAATGCTCTTTAAAAACAGATTGCAGTATTTTGAGTCAGTCGCAAGTGCCTTCAGACAAGCTTCTCAATTTCTGGGGCTAACCGGCAAGGTAGACCTCCTAGATCACAACAAAAAGGGAGAGCTGGTCTTAAGAGCTAGCTCCCATATCACCTTTAAGGTATTTGTTTAAACAAAGACAGAAATCTGTAAATATGTGTATATAATAAATGAGTCGCTGTGTATATTTGAATTTAGTAACTTAAGTCACTTTTTATTATAATTATGATTGAAATAATGATTATTACTGTTTTTCAATTTTTTTTACACCATTCCTTTTATTTATGCCAGTTGATAAGGCAGTTTTGTATAATGTATACAGCGTCTCACAGTCTGAAAAAATATAATCAAAGATCATCCTATAATGGTTTGGGTTTTTTTTCACTTTACAAGACACATAAGATTGTGTGCTGTATTGTGTTTGTGTGTTTGTGTGTGTGTGTGTTCACCTCCCTGAAGGTCCTTGTTCCCTTCTACACCAGTTCTCTTTTATCAAAGTAACCCATAGAATGTCATTACATTGTTGGCATGGGCTGCTTGTCCGTGCTGCTTAATGTTTGTAAAGATGCCAATACAAGATGATGTCCAAAGTTTTTCTCCTGCTCTCTGGTTTAAAATGTGAAGGGAAGAATTTTTGTTGTTGATTTTATGCTTTAGTTAACTATTTGAAAAAAATTATAACCTCAATGTCCAATTTGAAAGGAAGCTAAAGGGGACAATTTTGTTTTGCTTGTTTTTTAGAGAAACAAAATGTATTTTTTTGTACAGAAGAACAGCTTTGAAGAAGATACTCGTTATTCATTTAGTGGAATTTATGTTTGTTCTTAGGTATAACAAACTATTTATTAAAACATTTTGTAACAATGTGCTCAAGACAACCACTCGTGTGCTTGTATTAGTATTGAAACAGCCGTTTACTGAGCACATATGAGTTTGTGGCAAGTATTATTTGATCATATTGTATTACCACTGCCAGAGGTGAGGACATCTTCAGATCAATACAGGAAATCCTAATTCCTGTGATGTCAGAGATATCCTGTGATATCCATTGGCCAATGGTAACAGGTCTCCTGTTCTCGGCTGACTGCTGGATGGCCAATGGATAATGGTTTTCTCATGGCTTCATCTGGCCTGAATGTTTTATGAGGACGCTTATGATGATGCAGAGTTTGTTATGGTTTTGTCCATAAGTAACGGAGTGTAATGGGATGGAGTACTGGAGTCATGTTTCATATCACTCAGGATACGGTAGTGTTGGGTTTATACAGTAGTAGATGTAGGTGATTCTGAAAGTGTAATTGAACTCTGCTCGTGGGCATAAAGTGGGGGATAGAGTTGTTTAAAAAATAAAAAATGAAATTAGAAAACCCGAGGAAAAAAGTGAGCGTTTGGTGCCAGTTGCATTGGGATCCATAACCAATTACATATTGGTAAACATTTTATGCTCTGTCTGTAGACTACATAAAATAAACTAGCATTCCTTTTTGTACATTCCATTAAAAAATAATTTAATCAATGCATTGACTAACCCATGACTAAAGAACATGCAAGATAGATTTTTTGTGTTTGGGCACATTAGTCATCCAATAATAATTTTCAAAGATTACAGTATCCAATCTAACAAATTTTTGCATGGATATAATTTTATGCTAAAACAGTATTCCAGTATATCTTACGCTTAATATTAGAAATTGTTTAGCTTTCCTTGATTTTGAGCATTTTGCGCATTCAGTCCATGTTGAGCTTAAAATTCTGGGTGCTGCTAGAAATAAAAAAATAGCGTATGAAATCTTTGAAGATTAAAAGTAGTGTAACAATTTTATTATTTAAGAACTACACTATACTGAGGAGTTCATGTAAATAAAATGTATCTAAAGAAAAATAATATATATAAAAAAACTGATTAAAAAAAAGCCAAAGAATGTCAAGCACTCAAAGGATGTCTGACCAAAACACATTTAACAAAATAAAAGGTACTCCTCTTGTCCAAACGTCAGTCTTCTGTTGGGTTTCCTATAATCTTTGTTTGCCCATTTAAAGCAATCCAGAAATTTTTCATTTGTCTGATTATAATGTAATTAACAGGTTGCTACAAGATCTGTCTAAATGTGCCTCCACATCATGAAATTCAGATTGTTAACACTGTTCAAGCTGAATCATGGTTTTATTGAGATTTTGAGAGATGACAAGTATTGCAGAGTTTATCTGTGAATTCAATATTTGGCATCACAGCATTGAGATGTGCACAGAAGAAACAATATATGGGCCAATTTGAATAGTTTAAATAATTCCTCTTGGCTTTTTCTGTCTCACATTTGGGAGGGAAGGTTGCCTTTAGTAACAGTGGTAACATTAGTAAGTTCATTTTCTTTATTCTTAAATTTTTATTCTGTCCATATTTTAACTGCCACACAACTTGTGGTATATTGTAATCTCACTTGAGATACAGCTGTCACATGGACAGAAACATTTTATTATATTTTTCTCTGCTCTGTCATTTAGATTCAATCTAATATTCTGATTTATTCATTCTGCTGCAGTTCTGGCTTTTTAAAGAGTGTTAAATTCTGATGAGGCTGTGAGGTTTTCCAGCAAACCCCAGGAAACCAGAAAATTTTCATTGCATGGTTGTATGACTTCTGATTACTGTATATGAAGGCCAGTATTGCCACTGCCTTATGTCAGCACAGTTAGCAGTGATAGTCTAGACCATATCCAATAAGTTTGTAATTTTTATAAGCACATACAACTTTCTTACAACAAAATTCTGTACTGCACACCTTGTGGTTAAAGTGGCGGTAGGTCTGTCAGGGCTCAACAAACCAGCATTAATGGGTATCAAAATGGGTATTGGTTTCCCATTTTTGCCCCTCAGTTCATCAGGGTGGTGCATATTTGTCCATGTAAACTGCCTTACCCATCTCAATATACTATAGAGCAGTTGTCATGTTGTTTTCCTTTTAATCCAGGGCTTTAAAAAAGTTGATGCTGTTTAAACCAAATCAGTGTTGTTCTGCCTGTGAAAGTTCTTACTGAAATATGTTTTCAAGCTGATTTGTGTTCATATTGGACAAAGTAAGTTATATTGGAGAATAAAATCACTAATATGTGTTATATACTTAGTTGACCCTAAACTGAGCAACTGAATAGACATGGGTGATAGATATTGGTGACCTCAAACTTAGTTCTTATAGGGGACTAATAAATAAGAACTAATTAATAATTGATAAACACAATTATTAGTTCACACATCTAGCAACTGTAACGTCAAAGCCCCACTCTTTGGCACTGAACAGAAACTAGATGGCTCATTCCATGTCAACTCAACCAGAGGTCCCTGGTAAACATGTTGATTTTGATCATTCTTTATCTGGAGAAAGATTTACTTAAAATAAAATAGAAAGCTGGAAGAAGGATAAATATTTACTGATATAATATTTTGTTTTGTATGGAAGTGTCAAAATGAAATTTTTACCTGAGATTTGGAGTCAAATATTCAATGATTGAACATTTTGTATACACCTGATACGTATTGTATTTAAAGAGGAATATCTGAAGAAACTGTAAATGTACCTATATTTATTTTGATTTTATTCATTATAAACTCAAATCTTGGGTCAAAAGTTTCATTTGGACTCTCCTGTTAAAAATTGATTACTCATTTTGACTTTTATCATTTCTTTACGAAAAGAAATTAAACTTAGGATGGAATTTTGTTGATTTGACACGGAATGACCCATATAATATCTCTCACACATATTACACATATTGTCTTAGTGCTAATGAATGTAATATAAAACCAATCATCAATAATAATATTGAAATACACTTCGCATAGATGTATTTATGCAATATATGTGTATTTATGCATTAATACGAATCATTAATTGATGTGCATATTCCACATTAGCCCCACCAAGATATGAAATGGAGCGGATGAACCCTGCTCAGGGGCCTTTGTTTTAGCAATAATGCATGGACTATGTGAGTCTCATGGGTATGACAGAAGGATAAAGCCCATACGCCCCATGCAAGCATCACCCTACTATACAAGATCAAGAATTGCTCCTATTGCAGGACCTGACATGTGTCTGCAGGGTCTTTTAAAATTCTTCTTATGTTGCTAATGCTTAAAAGGTTTTGAAAGGCACTCTTTAGCATGTCCCGACCACTTTAATAATTTGGAAAAATAAACTGTTGAAAATGTATTTTAAAGTTTAAGATGATATTGTTAAATATAACCCGTAGCTTTTAATAAAACTACTTGATCTAGTATGTCTAAATCACACACACACCCAGATCAGTGGGCAGCACTGCTGCTCAAGGGCACTTCAGTCACCTGTCAGCACTGGAATCGAACGAACAACCTTTTAATTACAAGCCTGACTCATTAACCAGTAGACCACAACTGCCCCCAAAGTGCAGTTTCCTGTGTGACAGGCGTAGATACTTACCACTATACTAACGAGGAGCTTTACTAACATACCTAACCTCACAATTCTTCCTGTTTCAAGACAAAACATCGAATTTTTTAGGCCACCACAGACTTGTCATTAAACAAAAACTCAAAAGCTTCACAATTTAAAATTGCAGAGGCCATTAGATTAGACTGACCAAATATAGTGTTGATGTAATTACATCTTTAGGATGTTTAGGCTTTCATAAATGCAATCTATTTTGTAGATAACAAACAGAGCAGTTCCAATATGTCCTTACACCATCTGTGCTCGAGCAATAATTGACAACGTTGCAACAAACTCATACAAATATAGAATCATATGAATAAACTACTTTAATGAGTATTTGATGTGCCTCAACTTGATAAAGTTTAACAGTAACTCCAAGACACTGAAATGGTAATGTTCCATGCAGTTGTTTTGATAAAAGGAAAGCTACATTGTTGACCTTAACATTATTTGTTCCTCAGACATTCCTCTTAAAAAGAAAGGAAGTACCAGATTTTTACAAAGTGACCAACATGTTTTTGACGACTAAAAATGTGTACAATTTAACAGTTTACTCATTTAGGAGGCATATTTAGATCCCCACATCTTTGGGACTGGCTGATATTGGGCCTTAAAAATGTAGCTCAGAAGAGAAGTTGAGAAAAATATATCTAATATTCTTGAGTTACAGGAATGTAAAATTTGTAAAACGAGAACAAAATTTTTAACTGTCACCATTGACATATAATGCAACTGCGTAATCAAAAGGTATTACAAATAGATCTATCAATCTCTATGTAAAAATAAAACGATGCTTGCATCTTTCTGCCATTTTTCACCCTTTTTATTGTGGCTTCAAATTTCAGATTGTCATGTTGACCCCCCTCTACAAATTACTCACATCACATTTATGTTAAAAAAAAATAAAAAATAAAACCAGGAAAATTTCAAAATTTGGTTGATCTGACACAGATTGACCATATAAATAATCAAAACCTTATTTGTTTTTAAATAACCTTACTTAAGTTGAAATTAATAATAAAAGGAAATTTTTAGCATTTAAACAGGTTTAAAATGTATTTTGTTATATCAAGTGATCATATCTCAATTGCATTGGATTGTTGAAATCTGTGCATTCCAAACTTGGTGAGCATCATGCCAAGGCATAAAAGATTCTAAATTGTGAGTTTCTGATACAGTGTTGCCATGGCAAGGCAGTAAAATTATAAAACAGGAAGGGCAGATGATGCTAAATTGTGAACAGATTATTGATATCTCAAACTTGGTACATCTTGTCGACCCAAATAACTATCGCACTGACACCCATTAGCTCTGCCCAACAGGAAGTCAGACATTCAAGACATTAAACATATTGCATATTGTGTTTGTCTAAAATTTTAATCAGATGACATTTTATGACCAATTAACGCAGAAAACCAACTTACTCAAAAAGAGTTTACAGAACAGGGTGTGTGTTAGTGCTTGGTAATAATGCTTAATAATTATTAATTAATTATTATTATTGTGTGGAAAAATTGAGTTTTCTAAAATTATTATTTATTATTATAAAATTATTGGGGAGGGGGGCAACACTGATCTTAGCAAATGTGCAGTTTCACCCCTGAAGAGGAACTATAGCTCAGGCATTATGTGCTCAGTTAGAAAGTTCAAATGCCACAGTAGGGTTGGGTTCTACCTCTCTGGACAACAGAATTGACTAAAGCAAATGTGTATTTCAGCAGCTGCTTTTACAAAAGCTTGGGGAGTGGTAGACCCATTGGAGCTTTGTCTGAAAAGGAACATACAGCAGATCCACCAAGAAATCTACAAAGAATTTCTATAGCCAGTCTTTTCCTCCAAGCACAAGCCAGAATTCATCATATTCATTAATGGTAGGAAGGATATGCAGGGGTTATAGGTTTTTGGCTTCAGAGAGCTGTGGGACTATGAAGCTGCAGGTTGTTATGCAAAAGGTCAGGTTTGAACATGAAAGACCTGGGCATGGCAGGAACAACAAGAGTTGGCAGCTCACCATGGATGCTGGCAAGATGTCCTGCTGGCTTGGATGCTGCTCCTTGATCTTTTACATAACAAGTGGAGTTGAGGGTACCCAGAATGCCCCTGAGTATGTTCTCTGCTGGAAATTTGGACCACCATCTGAAACAAGGATTTTTCACTTAATGTATTTATCTTTTTTCTGAAAAAAAAAAAAATGATTCCAGTTGAAGAAGTGCTATATTCGTTTTTTTACTTTTAGTTATTGGCATACTGTTTGTTTCATGACATGTATGTTTCTAAAAAGAACTCCAGTTGCTCCCTCCAGCTGGCTCAATGAGATCAGAAAGGGCTGCATTACCTAACTCAAAGGGGCCACAGCAAAGAATCAGCACACAGCACCAAACAGCAAGGGCAATGATAATGCAAAAACAAGTAGCTTGGAAGGGAGGGGTGGGCAGTGACTTAATACAGAAAGGAAGGCACAGAAAAGGCAAGCTCTGGCTTCACATTAGCTCTGGATTAGCTCTGGCTTTTCATATGGTGTTTTGTGGTCATTGTGTTTTTAAAACAGATGCACACAATTTTAAAAAGCCTAGAAAACCCTATGATAAACCTTGCTATGATACCTGAGGTCATGAGAAATGCTTTTGCCAGCCTGTTACCTGTAGTTTAATTCTGCTGTTGATCAATATTTTATACTTAATTAAACAAATTCATTTTGTACTCATTTTGTAAAAAAACATTTTGTAGTTTTATTAGCTGTATTTATGATATAATTTAGTTGATATCAACCTAATTTTCCTGTAAATATAAATGCTCTAATTACAAAAATAAATATAAATGCTCTAATTTAAAAAAAATGAAATAGTATCATCTCATAAAATTCTTTCAACATTGTAAAAACTTAATGTATTTGATATTGTGATAACTCAAATTCCCATTAATGTCCTTCCTGTACGACTTCTGTAGGCTGGACTGGATGCTCTCTTGTTCTGTTTTTAGAGGCCACTGTGCTAAAGATAAATCTGTTTCAGGGTCAGTGTGTAGGGTTCTACACATCAACAATTAATCTCTCTCCCTCTCTCTCTTCTCATTTCAGCTCCATTGCAACGCTGTCACCCATGTCCAGCCTTCATTCACCAAGACAAGGCGGCTTTCTGTAATCTGGTCTCACAAACTGCTTTTACAAATATTGACACAAATACATTAGTGTTGTTTTACTCCTCTATATCTTTTTATTCAAAACTCTTACCAACCCAGCTCATTTAAAACAGAAAGCAGCTGCCCCACTCCCTGCATCTCTAGGCTCTAAGGATGTTTCAGATGTATCAAATTTCAGTGAGGGAAATCCAAGTGCAGATAGGCTGCATCTTTAGTTTGACTGCAGAGTTAAGGGAGGAGCCGTGCACTGAAGAAAAGCTGCAGTAACTCCTGTCACAGTGACCTCTGCAAGAGACAAAATTTAACTGTGTGGAATCTTAGCCCAAGTAAAGTCAGGGCATGTTGGTTTGTTTCCAAATAAACCAAATGATATCTAACTGACAACATAGCCTAAAATCAGCGAGTTCAACATTGGTATTGGTACTGAATTACACTACATTGAAAATTTTCATAGTTTTCTGGTGTGGGGATGGTTTCTCCCAAGGTTTTTTCTTCAAATGTATATTATTCATCAGTTTTGGTTTCTTGCCGCTGTCACCCTTTTTGGCTTGCTTACTGGAAGACAGCTGACATTTAACTTAGCTTAGGTTTTGTACATTGTTGATCCTAGTGAAATGATATATTTACAGTCCTAAGGCATCTACTGTTTTTATTCTTTGTCTCCATGTTTTTTTCATTCTCTTACATTGTGTAATGTTCAGGTATTTGTATTGTGTATATTTTGTGTATTTTTGTGTATTGTGTGTATTTTATGGTATTATTGCAAATCCCTTATATCCCTATCCCATAAGATGTTATTTTTCTATGTGCCATCTCCATGTAATCTGGAACGGCACATCCTGCCTGATATGATACCTATCATGTTAACTGACTGATGTTGCATAGTCTCAAAAGTAAATACTGTTTTAGTTGGCAGTCCAAATTCACTACAAATTCACTATTTCTAATGCACGTCCATTTATTCAAATGGTCCAAATGCATTTTAGTTTCCATTTTTCTGTCAACTTTTCATTTATAAACGAACTATAAACACAATATCCATAAATTGTTTTTTAATATACATCTTGCACTATTTGCAATAATACCATGTATTGTGTTGAACTTGTCTGATAATATTTCTAAATTTGCTGCTTTGAAGCAATGTTAGCGCTACATAAATAAAATATAATTAAATGATGTTGTACTCTGAAAGTTTAACTTCTCATTTCTAATTCAACTTTTGTAAAGCTACCTGTGTTGGGGAAGCTACGTTAAAACAGTAGTTTGACAACCTACAAGCTACTCATAATTTAAAGTAGTTAAACTACAGTCAAACTTCTTTTCTGAAATAGTTAGCTAAAACACATTCTCACTTCCAACTTCTTACATATTGACGCTTGGTCAGGACCCCTTGGCATAAAGCATAAAAGTTATAGTTTTGCTTGTTAAAAAAAATCTAATATCTAATATATTAGAAAATCTAATATCACACTACAAAAATATTGTAGCATTACAATTTTTAGTTGAAAGTTACCTACCAACACTAAAACACAAACCCTTATTGGTATCTTGCCTGTACAGTAGCTTTAATATGAGATTCCTCTCTCAATGCTTTATGTAAAGGTAATTATTGGATTGGAACCATATAATTTTCTCTAAATACAAACAACAATAAAATAAAACAACAATGCTTTAAAAATCTTCTGATCCTTTCAAAAATACTTCTGTTAAACCCAGCTTGCTTGTAAATTCTATACATTGTTCTGAGTCACACAATTACATCAAGACAGGCGCTTCTCCACTGCTGGGCAACTGTGGTTATTTATCCGAGCTCTGCTGGGAAACAAGTAAATTTTTAAAATGGGCAGATCACTGTTTTACTTGTTTTCCTTGTACTACAACCTGTTGATGTCTGCTCCACCTCCATTAAGAGCCCTGTTGATCAAAAGTCCATTGGTATCCCTACTTGCTACTCCCAGTTCAAAGACGTTTTACCAAGAGAGCATCCCAGTTACCACCATATGGGACTTCATGATTGATCTTAATGATTAATGGTGACATCAGACCATTAACCTCCCCTGGCTTGTGGCCATGTATTAATTACAGAGCCCTCAGTAATATCACAGTAAAGTTCCAGTACCCCCTTTCTTTCCTCTCTGCTGCCCTTGAACACCTCAGAGGAGCTACAGTCTTTACTTAGTTTGAGTTCTGCAATGTTTATAGCCTCACAGCTTTTGTAACCCCGTTGGACACTTGAATATTGCGTCATGCCTTATTGACTAATAAACGCCCCCTCTGTATTTCAGGACTTCATGCACAAGGTACTTCAGGAGTTTATTCACTGTTTTATTCTGGTCTACATAGATGACATCTTGATATACTCCTGGAGCCAGGCTGAACATCACCAGCAAGTTGTGGAGGTCCTGAAGAAACTATGAGAGTTTGGTTTGTTCCTCAAAAGCTGGAAAATGCCTGTTTCACCAGTAATATCATCAATTAGAATTGTATTTCCATGGATGAGAGGATCACCTGCCACTCAACAAGTCTCTATCCTAGCCCAACAACACTTAGGCTGCATTCAATACTCTATGTTCAATACTCAGAACAAGCCCTTTATAGTTGAAGTTGATGCCTCTACTACTCTACAGAGTCGGAGCGGTGCTTTTGCAGCAGCAGGGGATGCCTCCCAAACTCCATTTATGCACGTTCTTTTCCCGTAAGTTCAACCTGGTGGAGAAGAATTATGATTTTGTAATCGGGAACTCTTAGCCATCAAACTGGCATTGGAGGAGCTTGTCAACCATTCACTGTGTGGACAGACTATAGGAACCTTCAGTACCTCCACAATGCTAAGGGTTTTAATTCTCATCAAGCTCCCTAGCTATGTTCTTCATCTTGAAGCATAAGGGCCATGTTAATGTCTGCCTGTCTGTAGCTCTTGCTTGACAATGTGGTCTGGCTCTCGACGAAGGACATCAGGTTAAGCCTACAATGTAAAAAGAGTTCCAGGTACATTGGTCCCTTTGAGATCATTAAGGAGACCAATTCAGTATCCTTTTAATTAAAACCTCTAGCACTACTGCATTACCCTGTATTCCATGTATCACAACTTAAGCCTTACCAATCACCTGTTTATCGTTCCCCCACAATTACCACAGAAAGTACAGAACCAGTGGGATGCTCTACAGGTAGGATTGTAATGGTAAACTCCACTTAGCAGATATCTTGAAAATGTATTATGGTATGTTTCCATTCTATTTTTACCATATATTCCCACCCTATATCCTTAAATCTATAGGCATACTTTGACAGTCATGAGGAGGTGGAGAGGATTGCCAAAGTTTGTGATCTGGCCATTGTGATCAAGCCATCTCCGTGATCCAGTTATGAAGGCTTTATGTTCCTGAGTGTTGCCCTTAAGCCTCATACTGGCTACCTCATACCAGCCAGGGCCATCTTGGATATGCCTCTCAGGGAGGTGAACTATGGAGAGGGACATCAATTGGAAGATGAAGACCTCTTCATTGGAGCAGAGACAAAGGCATTTGTCAAATGTGGGACATCTAGCTGTTAGACATCTAGCACTGAACCCTTTTTTGTGCTGTGTTCACTTGAATTTGATTTGTGTTTATGATTTGCACTGTGTAAATTTTCTTGTGTCTTACTTTTGGATTGGTTTTCAATATTTTTGCTGTGGATTGCTGTTATGTGGGTGCTTGTGACTGGGTCTGTGTAATTGCAAACAGCTGAACACCCCCTCTGCCTAGCGCTGGTGTGCTTGAGACTGCTTGATTTGTTAATTGACGGACAGGTGTGGAGAAAGGGATTTGGGCAGCACACACAGAGAGATGGCAGGGAGAGAAGCCAGGGAGAGAAGCCAGAGAGAGACAGAGAGGAGCTGCGGTGGCGTGTGTCGGAGGGGTAGTTGCAAGCCTGTGGAAGCAAAACAATTCAGTGACTGGCGTGACACAGAGGTTGGTGTGCGCGTGAGCTATGCTGTTTGTGTGTGCCTACCTTGAGCAGTCGTCTTTTATTCCCCTGTAGTGTCTTGGCCATATGGAGAGAGCCTGCGAAAGTGAGACGATCCAGAGATTAGCCTGACGCAAAGTTGGTTCAACAAGCTGACGTGACTTGGTGCATTTAAAGGGAGCTTGCGAAAGTAAGACGTTGTGGCATCCGAACTGGACTGGTTACGTAAGCCCTACGCTCCTATTGTGATGGCCACTTCAACTGTATGCCACAATTGGGTGGATGCAAACTGTATTGTGTGGCTTCCACTCTAAACTGTTTTTGGTTTTATTCTCAACCCCCAGCTATGTGGCCATGTGAGACTGAGCTGTTGATTGTGTAGGTTAGATTGTATGCCCAAACTTACTGGATCTTTTTTTTTTAATTAACTGCTTTTCTAAGTGGTGCACTTTTTACTGCAACCTGTGTATTTAAAAATTGTGTAATTTAATAAATCTATATAATTGCTAAACTAGTCGTTTCCATTTCCTAACAGTGGTGTTTTTTTCCCAGCTGGTATAGAACTTCACACTTTGTGACATTCATCAGAAATGCAGAGCTCCCTGTTTCATCCAAGAAAAAAAAATCTTTCAGTGAGTATATTACTCTAGTTTAATATAATATAATTTCATCTTTTGACAGCCTAGGATAACTCATACTGTGCCTGAAATGTTTGCTACTATCTAATGATTATTGTTTTTATTTGTACTTTTTTTTTAATTTTTACTATTACGCTGTTGTAGAACTGAGAACCTTCTATGAAGCAATTCTGAGAAAGATGTTTAACTGCTTCTCACTTGACTCCCATTTCCTGAAGGACCTGAGAGCGCTGGACCCTGCATCTCGGTTTGATATCACTCCAGGGATAGGTAGAGCTAGGGACAGTTACAGATTAGGGTAGTAGCCCTTTTCCCTCAGTTGAGCTTGAATGAGGATAGGCTGAGGGAGAAATTCATTGACTACCAGGTAACAGATAGCAAGCATCTCCCCCTTATGAAGGCTTTATTATGCATTTCACACAGCAATGCCAGTTCTGTAAGGTGTGCGTGTATGCGCGCGTGCGCGCACTATTATGGGGGCCACATGATAAAAAGATGATAAAAGTCAGACACACCTTCATTGTGGGGGCCAATCAGATTATTAAACATACTAAATTAAAAAGTCATTATGTATATGGAAAGTAAACCTAATAGAAACCTTCTATGTTGTGTAGTATATGTTGTCACAACAGTGTGTCAGTATCACCAACAAAATCCAGTGATTTGTGATGTGATATAATTACAATGAATGAATTGTCCTAATGTGGGACACTTAAGCTTCAGTGGGTGTGGCTCTCCGCCAAACCAATGAATGTTAGTGAAATTGATTGATTAGGGCACACCTTAAGGGTTTTAAAATAATATTGGGTGTGAATTTACAATGTTGGTTTAACGTTGTAATGTACTACAGAAGTCAATTACAATGAATACAAAAAATGTCCCACATTAGGGCAATCCACCCTACTTTTTTTTTGTATTGCATGTAAATGTTTAATTATTTCTCAATGCAATTGAAGACAGAGTCGCTATGGCATCAGGAATTAACAAATGTGGCTGGAACGCCATCTCATACTTTCTGAATATTATACAACATTATATCGATATATATTGTTTTTAAAAACAAAAGGTCCAGATGTAGTTAAGGGCATGTGCCAGCAGAGGCTAACTGGACTGTTTTAATCAGTCCAACCTTGACCCCACAATTACTTTTCAGCGTGATGGATTGACTGAATAACCATGTAGAGTTTCCCTCCATAGGTTTTTATCGTCAAATCCATTGTTTGCAAATACTTTCTTTGGTTTGTTTCACAGTACACTCATTTATTTTGATTGCTAAGTTCCTTTCAATGTTCCATTCCCTATTGGAGTGCAAAAATGGCTCCCAGCCAGTCCTCAGAGCTGATTACAGAAACCCCCTTAATGTGTATTCTAGGAGTCAAACAATGACATTTTTAATAGTAGGAACTCTGATTTCCTGTTGATAAGCAGCACACTATTTCAAGCCAGCTACTGTTTATGTGTGTTTATGC
This sequence comes from Ambastaia sidthimunki, assembly GCA_036877625.1. Classification (NCBI taxonomy): domain Eukaryota; kingdom Metazoa; phylum Chordata; class Actinopteri; order Cypriniformes; family Botiidae; genus Ambastaia; species Ambastaia sidthimunki. Next base: position 17,294 of record JAZGTK010002120.1, read on the forward strand.
ATGAAAACAATATCTGTTAGTTCAAGGGGAACAAGTGTTGTTGTAAAAATAATGGTGAGTGCTTAAGCATCAAAGGCCAGAGAATTCTTTTTAATAAACAATGTTTTGCAAGAACCCAAAACAATTCAATTCCACACACTTTTTTTCTAACCTAATTAGAATATCTATTTGAAGCATTTGGAAATATAAAAGAATTTTGGTGCTTTGATGAAATTTACTTAACATACTACAGGTCATAATAAAAAAAGATGGTTTGGCATATCACTGCTGTCATGTATTACAGCATGGCTTGGCGGCAACAGCTGTTTTGTGCTACAGAAGATGGGAAGAAGTTACACTGAACCCAGTCTGTTTGTCTTAATTACTGCCTGTTCTGCATTTTTCTGTACTGAAGTACATTTAATGATAATTTTATGGGCGGTATATGAAGAAGGTACTGAAATATCTATGCAGCCTGCTTAAAAATATCAAATGAGATCTTAATATCTCAAACAGTGCTCAGCTACACAGGCTACCTTAATCTCTAGGTGACTGTTGCTTAGTGTCACTTGGAAATGTGAATACCAGTGTTTCCGGAGAACCATGTTCTAGAATATATTCCATGCTGACACTCTAAAAATATCCTCTGCTTCCATCTAGCCACTCACAGCACCCTTCATTAATAATCAACCTGTAAGACAGGGTTCTGGACAGAGAGTGGGGATTCTGCTATACCCTTATCAGTCAGGGATCCAATGTTCTTCCTGTCAGTTCAGATTATTTTATTTGTTAATTTAATCAGGCAGGTCTCCAGACAGTTCCATAAGCTATTGGTTTATAAGTCGTTAAAACAAAGGGAGATTCTAGAAACAGTGCCAGTTGGAAACAATAACAAAATGAACAAGGACTGACCTTTTGGCAAACATGCACATATTCTAAGGGTATACTCACACTAGGCCCTCTGAACTGTGCCCATGCGTGTTTGACCTCAAAGCCTGATTCATTTGACCAGTGTAAGTGCTCCAAAATGTGTCGCATAAATGATAAATAAATATGAATGAATGAATATGTTGTGTTTGTATATAAATATGTTTCTATGTTTTCCTTACACTGTAAGGAGAACTCTTACACTCTAAATGCCTTAATTAAATCTAATCCCAATGTTTTCATTATAAAGCCAGTAAATTGTATGTAGGGAATCTTATTTTTGTATTTTAATCTTAATGCATTTTAACGTGGGAACGGCAGTGATTCTTAACAATATTTTGTTGACCCCTTACAGTACCACTGCAAATCCCCTGTAAAAGACCTCTGAGAAACAATAGACCATGGTCAGATCTGATTTGCCTTTATCTTGTGTAGTAAATCATAATAAAATATAAAATATTATATGTAAACAATAAAATCTAATCTAAATCAAATAAATGGTTAACTCTGCCAGTTTCTGGCTTGATTTTGGTGCTGGCTGGTTGTGGTCAGGATAGACAAGTGTTCTCCAGCTTCTGTTTGTCCTGAGACTGCAGCTGTTCTCTTAGTGGAGTTGCTCTAGTGGCTTCAGTACAGCCAGTGTGTGAATCCAATGGATATGAAAGACACCTAGAGGAGATATGTGTTGTGTGTGGCGTTGAGACAGCTATTATCAGAAGTCTGGAAAGAATGATTAACGCCTCACATCCCCTTGTGTGTCAGATGCCAACTTCTCAACTCACACCAGATAATGGGGTGTGCAGTGGTTGTCAGGGAAATGCTTGTGCAGAGCATGGCACCTGACACAGCAGCACCTCTGTGGTGAAGATACTGAGTGGCAAAGTGGAGGATATTTAAACACCATGAGACATTGCTTATCAGGACTAATGAACCTGTCTGAATTCTTACTCTGACAATAAAAATGTCCCCTTATATAAAATATATGCTAAGCCAAGTGAAATGGAAAGAAACTGGATGCCTTGTGCAGCCATTAATGCACAACCTTCAGTGCTGACTGCTTTTGTCTAGCAGCAGATGTTTAGGGATGTGAAATACATGCTCTCCTGATCACCTAAAACAAGGGTAAGTTCCAAGAAGTCCAGTCTCAAAAGTTCGTTTCCAGAAAATGTCCAAACAATTATAAATTACACCTTTTCAGGAGTCAATATGTTGAATGGCTATAAAATGCAGTAAACATGCATTTCAGAAAAATGTATTATAAAACTGTAAAAAGTTGACAGCCATGAAGTCTTATGATCTGTTTTGAAAACTTTAGTTCTGATTATACACTATTTAATATTGATTTATTTCATATATATTTGTATTTATTTATAAATGGCTTGTCTGGTGAGATATCTGCATGAATTAGGTGTAATTTAAAAAGAGTAGTACATTAATATATTCATATTTTATAATAATAACAATAATTTCATATATGCATTACATATAGATGATTATTTTTACTTTAAATTATTTACATTGCTTAATGGTAAAATGTGCGTCAGTCAAGGCAACACCAGCAGATAATGTAATGAGGGTGTAGATGTGGAAGCATAGGATTTTATTGCATAAAGCTGCAGTCATGTTGGAGTTGGTCCACAGTTTGAAATGGGGTTAGTCTTCTAAGTGTGTGCGTGCCATGTGTTTGAGAGTGTATGCAGTGGCATTGGGTTTCATGAGTGTCAACTGAGCTGCTAGTTTTAAATCTTGTCAAATCCGCTCTGTCTCCTGCTGCCCCCTATTGGACCTTTGTTCAGAGAAACATTCAGAAATATTTCTACCAGTTTTTATCAGAGAGATGCATCAAGCAATGACAATAAATGATAGGAAAATAATAAATCCAATACATTTTTAGATATTATTTGAGACAATGGGAAAGTACTTTAAAAGAACTAAGAATTAGGTTTCTTTAAAAAATGCTAGGACATGTATAGCTTGGGGCTTGCAATCAAAGGCAGTAAATATACTTGTCAAGCTGTCAATAATGGAATTACATTTATGCACATGGAATATTTGTGCCAGCCACTGATGACTAACAAGCCGAAGTACACCAGAGGATATCTGGCCTCCTAGTTGAGCCTGGTTTCTCCCAGGGTTTTTCTCTATCTATGCATCACTGAAGTTTTGGTTCCATGCCACTGTTGCCCTGTTGGCTTGCTTACTGGAGGACTGTTGACATTTAGCTTGGTTTAGGGTTTTGTAAATTATTAGTATTGCTTTTAATGAAAGGATCTAAATACAGTGTTTAAGACTTTTTCACTTTTTTTCATGAACGCAATGTTCAGACATTTTAGGGTATTATTTCAAATTCCTTATGTTTATTACACTTCTGTTTTATAAAACTTTATCTTCTTTCTTAGGGCCCTTCCCATGTAAGCTGAAACAGCATATCTTACTTAATATAATACCTGTTATCTAGTATGTTAATTGACAAAATGTCTCATACTGTAGTTTTAGAAAAATGAAAAATAGTTTGTTTTAATAGGCTGTCTAGATACATTACCTTCTCATAAAGATTCTCTCACTGAGATGAGCCTTTGCAGACAGGAGTCGGGCTTGTAATCAGTAGGTTGCTGATTCGATTCCAGCGCTGGCAGGTAGCAACTAAAGTGCCACTGAGCAAGGCACCTAACCCCTGATTGCTCCCCGGGC
>JAZGTK010002120.1:20940-33725 GCA_036877625.1 Ambastaia sidthimunki
GTTCACGACTTGCAGTGTGTGTTCACTCCTCACGAAGGATGGGTTAAATGCAGAGGTCACATTTCGGTTATGGGTAACCATAACTGACAAATACATGTCACTTCAATGAGAGGTATGCCTGATGCACATCCATTTCTTCAAATGGTTAAAATGTTCTAGTTATCAGTTGAGTTAACCTTATTCATAAACTGATTATCTTAGTTTCACTAATTAGTTTTACTAAGGGTCTACTCAACCAATCATGGCTGCCTTGAACCGTGCTTAAGCATTGTATAAAATACATCTTATAATGAACAATAATATTTTCAATAATACCATGTATCCTATTTTATATATATTTCATATTTTTTCCTGTTTTCTGTTTTTTATTATATGTAAAGTTTCTTTGAAACACAATAACTGTTACAAAGCGCTATATAAAATAAACTTGAATTGAACTGAAAAATGAGTTGATACTCAACAACTTGTGCATCCTCACAATCATATCCACACCAGTCCTAATGGATCATTTAAGTAGGAAGTGGGCCTTAGTTTAATCATTACCCATTCTTTTATGCTAATACACAGTGAGCAAGCCAGTTAATGGGGTGTCAAACATTTAGAGCCTTACTGTGTGCACACAAAGAATCTCTTTCTGAGCTAAGGTAATAAATCAGTCTGTGATGTCATCTAGCGACAATGTAGTACAATGTGGCTAGTGACTCTCTCTTGGTGCACAGCAGAGGGAGGTGGTCCCTGGCCCCTTGTGCCCTTTGGGATTGGCACTGTGTGAGGGAGACATATCGGTGTCTTATTACTTTAACACATTTAATTTTTCTTTCTATTATTGTTTTCATGTAAGTATTCAGAGCTCATGGAAACCACAACAAATGTAAAAACTTTCATTTTGCAGTTCCTTATGTCATTATTGGGGGTATCTTCTGCTTCAGCTTTCTATTTTGTGTGTTAGCATTGCACAGGCATGGTATTCCCCTATGCTGGTAGTAGTTTAAAGATAGTAAAAATAAGCAAATAAATAAATAAATAGGAAGTTCATGAATCCATATCGTTTGGAAGGACAAAATTAGAACTTACAAGCAAGTTATACTGCATTCTTACTACATTATTTCTTTACAGAATAATGCTGTTGTCACTGCAGTCACTGTAGCATTTCCCAGTAGCTCATTGCATTGTGTTGGGATTACTGATCTCTTTTTTCCTATCTTGGTTTCCTGTTGGCTTATGGCCTAAACACAGACCCTTTCCTTTGTCCAAGATTTTCCCTGATTCAGTCATTGGGAAAACAAAACATGGGAGATCCGGCACTTGTCCTCCAATCAGCTCCAGCCTTTCCATTTAGGCATGCTTTGACATAAATCCCTCTGGGAAATGGTGAGGATGACGCACAGCTGCCTATTCACAATGACACCTTTGATATTTTTGTCTGATTCTATTCAGTGAACAAATTCTGGTGGCTTCTTGTTTGTGCATAAAAAAAGTAGGCAAAAATATTTTTAAAAAATATTTAAAAAAAATCACTTGAATGTTTTGCTTTGTTTCTACACAATAATTTTAAAGTTTCCCAAAAATTATGTCATCACTGACAATTTAAAAAAATATATTGTAAAATAGATTTGTAACAACATAAAATTGAATAATGACTGAATTTTCATTTTTGGATGAACTGTTCCTTCAGCAACAATGGGATATATAAATAAAAGCACTGTGATCTAGTCTACATGTTGTAAAATCGTTTTTTAGGCATGACAGGTGGGAATCCACATTAGAGACTAAGGGATGACAGAAGACTAGGGATGGATTCAATATTGACCTTGAGCTGAGATACTGGATGAAAGGCTCTAAATTGTTCACACCTGTGTGAGATGGAGGAAATGTCTGTGTATGGCCTGTGCTGTCTCACAGTGACCTTATGAAATGACATGTGGCTTCTCCCACTGCCCAGATTTTCTGATATGCACAGCTAAAGTGTAATGGTGTAGGGAGTACAGCTTGAACTTTGACCTTTGGCTCCCCAGGAGCCTTGGCCTTATCTAAGATGATTCAACTCACAGTGACTGTGGCTATCAATCAAATTTGGGTCAAGAACAGAAACAAGGTATGTCAAGAGGCAATTTTAACTTGGCAGGTTGTAGGCCATGACAAGCATATGGCTCATTTACTCCTAATGACAGACATGAAACACATCTGTTTGTTCAACATAGCGTTACCATCCCATAGCATCTGACAGGCGGTGGATGTCTTGAATAAACCCAAGACCTAGCCTTAAGGAAAGGTCCCTTAAGTGGGGGAAGGGGTAGCAATAGCAGAGAGAAGTAGGGAAACTTATTTTCTGGTTAATGAACTAGCTTGATCATGTCCAGAACAATTGTGGAGAGTGAAAGGCAGTTAAGCATGTAGGATGTTCTATTAGGTTTTAGTTCAATGAAAAAACAACTATATTTATCATTTCATAGTGTTTCCAAAGATGTAATTCTTAAAAAGCATTAAATTTGGGTCATACAAAGAAAAGAGCTCTACTGGTTAAGAAGTCAGGCTCGTAATCAGTAGGTTTCTGGTTCAATTCCAGCGCCGGCAGGTAGCAACTAAAGTGCCCCTGAGCAAGGCACCTAACCCCCGATTGCTCCCCGGGCGTTGTAGGGATAGCTGCCCACTGCTCCCGGTGTGTGTGTGTTCACGACTTGCAGTGTGTGTTCACTCCTCATGAAGGATGGGTTAAATTAAATGCAGAGGTCACATTTCAAATACATGTCACTTCACATGAAGAAGAAAGTCTGTGTCCACCGAAAGCTTGGTTGTAAATATACAGCAGGCTGTGGTTTCCAGCACGTTCCATGCTATATACTGTACCTTTTAAGTAGGCTAGCTTGTCCTTACATAGAATATTGACACTGGCATGTATTGATATGCCTATAAATAGCTCAGCTGGTAGAGCATTGTGTTAGCAGTGCAAAAGTTGTGGGTTCGATCCCAGGGAATACAAGTACTGATAAAAATATTTATACCATGAATTCACTGTAAGTCGCTTTGGATAAAAGTGTCTGCCAAATGAATACATGTGAATGATTTAATAACTTTTTAAAACTTACCTGCTTACTCGTATTATGAATATATCGGTCTGATTACAATCCTGAATAATTACTTTTACAGATTAAGATTACTTTTACAGTTATTGTTACTATGTACATCTTATATACATTTTTAACAAAGATAATTAATATGAGGTTATGAATGTAACTGTCAGAATAAAGTCATACACACAATTATTCATACAGATATTATTGCTAATGTACATGAAAGATTTGCAATAATATCATGTATTCTATTATTATTATTATTATGTCTCTGTTTTCACAGTGTGTTGTCTGTACAGCTGCTTTGCTGTCTGTACAGCTGCTTTGCAACAATGCAAAACTAGGAAACATGCTATAGAAATGAACTTAAATTGAATTTATCAGAAAGCATTTGTCATTTAGATATGTTTTACATATCTGTATGTTTTAGATATTGTGTCCCTAATTGCTTCCACTGCTTTAGGTCATAATGTGTACTGTGGCTTTCTGAGTAATTTGACCCCAGGCCTTATAGCAGGTCTTATATGCAGATTTTATTAGGCCTATAATAGTTTCATGTTTTGACCACAGTTCAGTAGGAAGCTGCTCCACCATCCCTGTTAACAGCTGGGCAGTCTTGCATTCAATTTCTGGGAATGCTGCCAAATTCATTTTTTTTTTTTGCTGTTTATCACCACTTCTTTGGAGAGGAGAGTCATTAGTGTAGCACACACAAGCTTGTATCCACTTTTCTCAGCATTGGGCCCAAATCTTCTGATTCCTATCCTTTCCCTACATAAAGTGTAACGTGGAACAGTATGGTATTTGAAACCATTTTTAATGAAATCATGATCATCAATTTCCAGTGATATATATCTGGGGGTTCTTCAATCTGTTCTTTAATTCCAGGTGACAAGATGACAAGAGGTGCTAATAGCTATTGTGGTGGTGTTGTAGGGACAGGTGTTGCCGCTGGTACCTGCTGGACAGCAGTATTAGATACATTCACAGGTCCCATCAATCCCATCACAGGTCCCATTAAATGTTTTTATTCTTTTTTTAAGTGCAGCTTATGTCCTCTTTTTCTTTTTTTTTTTGCAAACCAAGTAACCAAGTATTTCATACAGTTTGGTTCCTCCCACAAACGTGGCTTTCCACTTTCCTGCTCCTTCATAAATATCAAGCAGTCAAACAACCAATCCATTGAATTTCTGTGTGGTCCAAGGCACATACTTTACTTGCCTCCCTTTTACTAAAAGAAAAAAAATTGGTAAAAATTGGCTCCATCTCAATCACAGGACTTCCATCTTGTTGCCATACTGATTTTCTCTGTTGTTTCTCATCATCTGGTCTTTGTTCATCTTCAAGATGCAGAGACAGACACACTTCCTGTAACCTGCTTATATTCACCTCTATTTGGGTCTTCTTCAATTATTTGTTATTTCTACATTTGCCTGTTACTCATTTTGTGTCTTTGTGTAGCATTGTGTCTGATTGGAGAGGTCATGTCTTCAGAGTCAACTTCATATGTTTCTGTAAGTTCAGGCTGCTTGTCTCTGTGAACACACATATCCTTTGACCTGGTCATTTTGTCTTCTACTCTAGGCCTTGTCATATCACCTAATGCTGCAGCTGCTTTTAAGTTCATTCACATAATTCATTGCCTCTCGGCTACTATGTGAGCGAGCAGGGCTTTCTGTTCTCTGATCCTGCTGATCTCTCTGCATCTCCATGTTTCCTTTAACTAAATATTACCTTTAATTAGTGGGAGTTGGTTTATCAAAAAATATCCTTTACTTTATCCTTTTTCTTCTTTTAGTATTCCTCTAGTTTGTTTCATATTTTTAGTGATATTTTCTCTTCTTTTTTGAACTATTTTTTTTATTTAATACACAAAGTTTTTATCAATACTTCAATATTCTCTTCTTTTATGAACTATTTTTTTGATTTAATACACAAAGTTTTTATCAATGCTTTAATTTTCTCTTCTTTTTTGAACTATTTTTTAGTTCAAAAGCTTAGAACAACGTAACAACAAAGACTGAGGTGCTGCAGCTTTGTATTTACAAAATGCTTCTAAATATTTCCCCACGTGTTTCACTTTGCAGCATCTTTTTCTGGAAATTTATAATAAAGCCATTCAGTTTTCACTAGCCAAATTGAGAATATCTGATAGTTATCTTTTTATTCCTGCTGCATCTACATAGAATGGTTCTATCTAGAATGGTTCTAATGATTGCTATAAGATTGTCTCCAATAAGATTGTCACAGCTCTTTTTGTCTCTCTTCCAACAGGAATGTACTCCTCTCAGCTTGTCCTCTAGTATCATTCAATGAAAAAGTTATTTCATAGGTTTTTGATGCCTTACAGTTATGGAACAGAGCCTCTAATGGAGTACATTGATCTTGCGTCATGGCCACCATGCCAGAGTCCTCTCATGTCATGGCCGCTATGCCAGAGCCCTCTTACATTATGGCCAGTCCCTTAAATATTTTGGTTGGGGGTTAGTGGATGACGAGGTCTGAGTCAGAGTGCTCCAAAGAGCCAGCGAGGCAAAATGCACCAGGGATGCCACCAGCGAGGCAGAGTGAGCCAAGAACAGTTTCATACTGCCTAAATTTCCATTTATGGCTGCAGTTTCCATACTAAGGATGCCCATGCCATGTCCACAGCCCATGTCATGCCACCAGGGCCTACAGCCAAGCCAGCTCCACCATGGCATCTGGCCAATCTCGAAACCTCCCTGGCCTATGTCACGTCCAGCGGCTCCCTGGCCCACGCCACGTCCAGTGCCTCCCTGGCCCATGCCACAAGCGCCTCCCTTGCCAACACTCACTCCTGCTCCTCCATGGTCATTTCTCTATCCAGGACAGTGAACCTGTCATGTCCCTTGTTCCTGTTCCCCTGCCTCATAGTCCTGGACCCCAGGCTATGGACTATTTGTTATGGTATTTTATGTTTTGAGTGTCTGATTCTGTTGTGTCTGTTTGCTTTTGTTATAGTGTCAGGTCTTAGTGTTTTGTTATATGTGTCATGTCAGGTTATACTGTCATTTTAAAGTCACGTTTTGTCTCTGGTCTTTGTAGTCTTTAGTGTCACCCTACCCTAATTGTTAAAAATTAGAGGTAGGGACATTCTGAAATCTGGTGTTTTAAGCAAGACATGACATAATAGTGTTGACATCAGTTTCTTGAAATCTTTTGGCACTCCAGTAATATTAATGAATCAGTATTGTATGAATGTACCAATTGTATGAATAAACCTAGCCTATACTTATTACATGAATAGAAGACAAAGTAGAAAATACAGAATGGTCTCAAACATTTCTTGAAGAAGTGTTTCATATAAATATCTTGCCTAAAAACAAAACATTGTTTTAGTCTAGTATTTGCAGTCTGTTGTATTGTTTTTGATTTAATCGTAACTCATACAGATTTATGTCTATAAATTTAGATTTATGTCTATATTAGAGGAACAGGAAATTAAGCTGAACAAGAATATCATATTAGGAATAAACCTAAAGCAAAATAAGGTAATATAGAAATAGAACAAATGGAGGAATAAAGAGACAACAGATGCAGAGCAGCTTAGAAATCTGATCTTATTGTCTCTAGTGAGCTCTGTAAGGAGGTCAAAAGCTGCTTTCACAGATGCCCTGTCCTTTGACCTTTCTGTGCTCATAGTTAGAGCTGCTTTTCTGTAAAACCGTTGTCAGTAATGACTAAGTTCACCTTTGCCACCTCACTTAACCTGCAACAGCTAGTAAATTTTATACCCACTTTTTGTTAAAATTATTGATACTGGCCCTTTAATATTGACCTATACTAGGCTTTCCACTTCTACAAATTGCTTTTATTTCTGGAATATAAATTTGTGGGTTTCTATATGATTTGATCCTGAAATATTACTTAAAAAGTAAAGTTATAATGACACTATTTTTGAAGTAGCACCAGTCAAATTTAAAACCTTTAAAGGAGTATTCAGTAAAAATGTACATTAACATATTAGTAAAGCTAATTTACTAGTAAAAATATATTTCAAATCACTCACACAATATCTCATCCAGTCATACCAGTAGCCATTTATTTTACATGGAGTGGCTTGCCTCATGGGGACATGTTTCAGTTCCAAATGGGAAATGGGTTGTGATGAACAGGAAGTTGTTCTCACCTTCTTGATAAATGATCGTGCCTCCACGGACCTGCCAGCTTTGAGATTTAATAGCATTACTGCTGAGGATAACAGGGCGCATGCCAGACTCTTAACTGATTTTACACACCTCCTACTGACATTTTAAACACTAGCCATTTATCAAGTAATCCATCACAAGAGTATACATGATACAAACCTTGTATCTTTCTTGCTCGCTGTTTCACTTTCAAGATTTTAGTGTCTTTGATTTACGGATAAGTCTTATTTTGATTCAATAATGCTTAGGCACAACACAAACCTTGCGATGATGTCAATATGATATTAGAGGACATATGTAGTACAAAACAGATTTTTTTGTAAATCGAACAGATGGAACTGTTTGTAGTGATGTTGTTTAAACAGCATATACAGTGCAATGTGTGTGACAGAAACATATGGACAGATTTCATCTGACAAGCAATACATATAATTTATCATTTTCACAAATCCAACTGCAGACTCACTGTCTAGGAAAAAGAGAATCTTTCTTGCATTAGCAATATTTGAGCTCATCTTATTAATTATATTTTACTACATTCAGCCAGACAACAAAATTCTTGGGGAGACATTAGACTCATATGAGACATGAGTCTTGGCACAATGTAGTGTCATAGGAAGATATGTCATCACTTTCACACTATGATGTGGGAACTCTCTCAACCAGCAAAAACTTTTCTGATAAAGTAGGTTGACCAAGGAAGTTCTTCTAAAAAACACAGTTAAAAAGATTTTTGGAGAAAACAACACCCCCTACAATAACCAGTTAGAGTATGCTAGTTTTCTCAAGGTTCTAGGAAATATTTTCATATCCTCTTATTAGTCTTCCTCCCATATATGAAAGTTTTGAAAAACAATTTACAGTGGCAATGGTTTCATAGAATAAGATGTCTGTGTGTGGGCTGCTTCACTATCTCACAGAGCCTCAGGAAATACAGTATAACTTGCACAGAGGTTTTGAAAGGAGTGCCACACTCAGCCTACAAATATTTCATGCATAGTTCTATAACTGCTTTGACCCAAGTGTTTGTAAAGATAAAAATGCCAATCTCTGCATATCTTAAGAAGAAGTGCTTCTCATCCTTATCGTGAGGATATTTGATTAGATGATTTTTATCTATGTTAGGCAAGCATTGGCATAATATTTGGTAATTACCATGACAACTCTTTTGAGAGAGTATTCAAAGCAATGAAAATTCAGGGTTGGGCTCCCCTTTTTACTTGAATTGGATGATTAATGCTTGAAAGAAACATTCAAACCATTCAAACTTGGCTCCTAGTCAAGCTTCAGTTGGCATGGTGATTGCAAGCAGTTAAGCAGTGTTTTTTATTGTAAATTGAGAGTAATAGTTCAATCACGCATTATATTTCTGTTGTTATTTACTCCCATTTTTTTTTTTAAATCTATATGAAACTGTCTGTGTAACATAGGACATTTTGAAGACCCTTTATACAATAGTAAAGGAATGATTCTGCCTTACATCTCCTTTCGTGTTCTGTGAAAGAAACAATCACACAGGTTTAGAACAACATAAAGGTGGGTAACAGAATTTAACATACAAACCCCAGCTTTTTAGAATCATTGATAGAACACAAAAGTATGCTGGGTATTAGCAGGTTTACTGGGTAACACCTTATTATTCAAAACCAATTGTCTGCATCCCTCACTATATTCAAGAAACAGCTAAAAACCTGTCTCTTATTTAATTAAAATACTGAACCTTTTCTCCTATCTCCCAAAAAGGCGTCTGTTAAATGCCTAAATATAAAGGTAATGTAAATATCAAAGGGAGGCATTGAAAAGTGCTGTAAAGTTACAGTTTCAAAAATACAAAGTTCCAGCATTTACTGAGTGGTGTAAGGTCATTTTACTGAAGGTGACATATATTTTTATACCAATAATTTCAAAATAAAATACACATTAAACTGCTGCCATTTTATTACCATTTATTATAAGACATGTAACAGTGCTGGTGAGGCACAAAACTACTGAATAATTTTAATCTTTGTACTATCATTTAGCAAATACTTTATCATCAAATAAAAAATAAATACAGTTTGCAGATTGCATTGCTAGTACCTGAAAGAGCTCCTTGCAATCGAACAGAGATGGATTGTGATGTCAGTAGTTTCCTGTTACAGGGTCACCTCTATTAGGAACACTAACTAAAAGCCTTAACCTTAAGTCTGGCACCATCCCATGAAATTACTAAATCATTAATGCCTCACATTCTGCAGTATGTTCACTAAGGACATGCCTCCCCAATCAATGCAGTGAAATTTGAAGTTTGTGAAAAACACGAAGCTTACGCAACAACCTTAAGTTTGATATTTACCCCTTAAAGGCAATATAATTCCTCTTGGGTGGAGTATTGTAGAAATGCTAATGTTGAAATCATGCAACAGCATGCCTGGCCTGTGCTTGAGTTAAAAGTACTTTGGGAGTATAAGAGCACTGATTACAAACAGAATAAATACAGCATACACACATTCTTTTACCATACCTTTACCATACCATACCTACCTTATCTTTAGATTTGAAACCAGAGAGGACAAAAGTTCTTTCTTTCTTTTTTTCTTTCTTTCTTTCTTTCTTTCTTTTTTTCTTTCTTTCTTTCTTTCTTTCTTTCTTTCTTTCTCCAACACCCAAGTGTTATTGCCAAGAAATTAAAAAAGTCCTCCTATTGTGGAGTCACGCCATGGTAAAAGGTAGGTTAAATTTAAAGTCTCTTGCCAAAATCACCACGTTGTGGAGCCATGTGCTTCTTATACATAAGCCTCTCACCACTTTTCCAAATATATCTACACGTTATGTTTACATGAGGGTATAACGCATACTGTACAATGATTGGATGAGTATATGATGGCAAGCTTAAGTCCCAAGGGCTGTGTTTTTTTTATATGTGATAGTGTGGGTGCAGTAACTGCGGTTGAGGCCGACGTGTGCCAGCCCTGTGGCAAAGAGGCATTGTGCTGGCACACCCTCTTTCTCGCGTCAACTCAGCCTGTCTCTACAAGTGTGAGCTAACACCCTATGGATCATTTGAAGCTTCTTTTCACCAAGATAATTACAGTATAATATTGTAACCTCTCAGGTCAGCAAAGACTGATAAATGATAACTCCATGATGGCAGTAGATTTAGAGATATTAAAGGCTGTGTATGTAAGATGTACATAATGATGAAAAAACATTCTTGGCAGTAAACATCCATGTGTTACATAAACCCATAAAGTATTAAGAAAAATGTGAATATTCACCCACAGTTGAAAATTATGAGGTGAATTTAATAAAGAATATAATGCTTGATCAGTTCTATACATTGAAAGTAAATGGAGTGAAAAATGGTCCATACAACTTGTACCAGGTCTATTTTCCAAGTCTCCTGAAGTCATATAAAAAAGTCAAAGAAACCGTATTCAAGATCAGTTCCAGAAATGGTTCTATGAAGTGGATCAACCAATTAATTTAATTTTTATTCAACCGGTAATTTTTACTCAATAAATCATTAATCATGAATTGGACACTGCAATATGCTTTATACTCCATTACAAATGTACCAATGAGTAGTAGGTCAGATATCAAAAATGTAAATTAATATTTAAATTCAGGTCTGTTCCCTGCACAAAGCTATTATATGGTATTAGAAGATTCTGACTAGAACACACAAGTCACTTTTTTGATGATTTTATGTAGTGTTTTGTCATTTTGAAGCTAAACAAACCCTATCCTTTTCACTTTAATTATATAATAAAACAATGGCAAGGATAGCACTGGTGTTCAGCATGAAGAGGTGGGGCTGTTAAAATGTCCGATTTTCCAATAAGAGCTTTTCTCTTAAGTAACTCCCTTTAGAAGCACATCCCAGATTTAAAACCTGTTAGTGAAGATGTTGCAAAACTCCTACTACTGAATTGAGCTATTTGTTGTGTGCTAATGCCCTCTTTAGTTCATACATAGATTGCAGTACTTGCTAAGACCAGCACTGTGTGAGTTAGAATGTGTTAAGGACAAAGATAGAAAAGCAACAGTGCTTTGGATGTTATTTATATATTTTTTTTTGGCTCCTAAAACAGTTTTTGTAGTAATAAACCACAACACATTTGTTTAGTTTTGTGTCTCTTTAAGAAATGTTGTTGTTTTCTTATATAAATATATATATATAATGTAAAAAATTCTCTCATCACAATGATTTTAGAATGGTTTTATTATCTTACTCTTGTCCCAGACCTGTTTTTTACTTTTCAATATTTTTTAATTGCACCTCCTCATATGTACTCTAATGAATAATTTCACCTTTTCACCTTTAATCTTTTTTGCAAGAGTTATTGTACTTGTTTACCAAGAAGAGTGTGAGTGAAGATTGAGTGAAAATTAAGTGCATAATACATTAAGTATAGAATACACAAAATAAAAGAATTAGGGCATTTTAAACGCAAACAATGTTATTTTTAAACGCAAACTATGTGGATTAAACAGAAAACAAAAGTTTAGCTTTGGTGAAAATGTTCATGACAAAATAAACAATGCAAAATAAAAAATTTAGGCATCTATGTGCATGTTACCGTACATGATAAACATTCAGTGAAGTGTCAGGAGAGGGAGCTATTAAGCTGCTTAACCACATTGCGGTTCTGGACCCTGCTACAGTAGGTGTTGTAAAAGAAGAAATGTTTGAACTAGGTTTGAATTGGCAGCATCTATAGTTTGATATTGCATATGTTATTAATCTGCCTTTGTTTCTCAGCAGATAGAAAGAAAATATTTGCAACATCACAGGGTAGATAAATCTTAATTTGATGATACAATAATAAATCAAATGAATAGGAAAACCATTTGCAGCTGCAATAATCTGCCAGTACAGAGGAGTCAATATTAAACTAAATGGTAGATTAAACAAATGGAATTAATTTCAAACATCGCCTGCATTTTTAAGAATACAAACACTAAAATCATTAAGATTAAAATTCTAATATTGACATTTCTAACATATATTTGTTTTAATTAGTCAAGTACCAAGAGTGAAGTTACAATCTACCCCACTGACAGGATGAGTTGACTACTCTTTTTTAATGTTCAAAATAATTTCTTTTTTTTCTAAATTGCTTATTAGCAGCTTTGAAACTTTTAAACAAAACATTGTTTTCTAGGTGGACTGGTACAAGCACAGAATCTATAGCCATCAGCTAGAGACATTTTGCACTGCATTTTACATCACTGTCTGAATTATACTAACCTTAATATATATGTTCACTGCTGTTGGTTTTACTTGCTCCTCTGTGGGCCCATGCTGAGTTTAACATCAGGAAGAGCTGCACATATTTTTAGTTCCTGGCAATTAATCTACAGGCTGTTTTACAATCACTTAATCTGTCAAGCTGCAATAAAACAATATTGAGAAATGTACTGCCTTTCCAAAGTACTATCTTTTATTTAAATCAATTTCCTTGTTCCTTTATAATACAAATAGAATATAAACAAACACAAGCAGAAAAATGTGAATCTTGGAATGGACATTTAATGTCATTTGGTTGTTGTGTAAAACATT